>JBBMOC010000037.1:3598086-3705327 GCA_037975185.1 Centropyge bicolor | reverse complement strand
GTGTGTGTGTGTGTGTGTGTGTGTGTGTGTGTGTGTGTGTGTGTGTGTGTGTGTGTGTGCGCGTGTGTGCTCGAGTGCATATGGAGGGAGGTATTGAACTGTCACTTACTGAGAATCCTCCAGGGGTTGAGCATCACACAGAGAGGAGGGAGAGGAAGCCAAATTAGATAGAGGCTTTTGGCACCATCAGTCTACAACAGACAACTTTGTTAACACATACCTTCAGTCATTGTCTTACTGAAAACCTGGCAGTGTCTGTGGGCAGCCGCGTGTGTCTGTTTGGTGGATGCTATGACGTGCTTTTTAAAAAAAAACAAAAAAAAAAAACAAAAAAAAACCTTGATTGACCATGAAAGAATTGAACCTCTAATCAGTCATAGAGAAAGAAGACTGCTGCTACAACAAGGAGTAGGAGTAGTAGAAATTGATTGTATCCATGGAGAAAAAAACATTACAGTTAGTGTTTATTAACTGTTCTGAGTCACAACAAATGGGAATTGAATCAGCGTGAAACTCTATATCAACTGAATCACAGCTTTCTGAGAGGAATCAAATGGTTGCCTGTCTGTGCATGCAAAAGCTTTAGTTTAAACAAAACGCAGTGAGAGACAATTTCAAGCATCTTGGCCCATAAATTATTCAGGAAAGACTTTACTGGCAAAGTTGTGTTGATAGATCCTGACATGTAGATCCATATGCCGAGTTTCAAGGCTCCTGCACTGACATGCTCTTCACATAATATTAATCTTTTTCATTTTACTGTTTCATGGTTTGTCATGGTTTAAAGTCCAACTGCACCAGGTTTTGTCAGTCCTTGTTGCAATCTAAAATCATGTCAACATGCATTTATATGAATTTTTATACTTTGTGTTATTAAAAGGAAGAAAAACGGTCTTAGGAGAAATATCAGAGATGCTCCTTCTTGTCTCAGCCGACTGGAGGAGCTCCATGTCACGGGCAGACAGTGTGTTGTTCATTGAAGAGTCACTGCATCTAACTGGACTGAAGTGATATTTGCAGGTACATTTTCATGCTGTGTAATGTGCAGCAGCTGAGCAGCAAATTAGCTGTCTCGCCTGCAAACTGACATTTGCAGCCCACTTTTCCCCAGTTAATATTCGTTTGGTGGCTCGTTCAATAAGCTTGTCCAGGACAAGACGTACGTTCATGTTTGTAAGTTAGATAAGGAGACTTCAGCTTTGAACAACTCACATTAGTTTTCCTGCTAAAGTGTAGCAGGCTGCTGTCTGGCTCAGTGAGACGGTCTGTTCTGTCTGTGATAGATGCTGATGTTGCTGCTGTATGTGAGATGTAATCGGCTACATCAAAATAAGGTTTACATAAAGTAGAAGGATAGCAGAACAGTAATATGCCAAATTAATGCAAAACTAAGTTGGCCATCATGAAACTAAAAAATTTAACATAAATTATAGTTTCTGTCAAAGAGCAGAGTGATTGACAGGGCAGATAAAAACTACTTTAATTTAGATTGGACTTTAAGTGAATACTTTTTCCATCTTTTGCTTCCAATTGCACAATACATGTTCGAGTTGTTCCATTCAACTGAGTACATTATTTGACAATGGTGCACTAATTAAAATGTTGTGTATAAAATACAACAATAATATTCAACAAATCTACATATCTCTTTCACTCAGACACTCGCTGAGCTCCACTCTTTCAAAAGTATTTTTCAGACAAATACCAACAGAGAGGATTCGAATTTTCAATGAGTGAGCAGCTTCTCTGGAGCTCTGGCTTTGCTTGAATGACAGGTGGAAATGGGCTTCTTTCTCATTTCTGTCACAGTGCAGATGTCACCGGGTCCACCTGTGGCAGAGATATCTCAACGAAGAAATGGGCTACAGAGAACACCCACGCAGTGTTACTACACGTATGCTCACACACACTTGCATGTACACGCAGCAGATAATGTAATGTAGTTCCCTCACGACTACTTGTGGGTCGTGAGTGAATTATTCAGGCATTCGGGGATGCACGCATACACATTATAACATTTACATTATTCCACATAAATCCACATCTACAGGCACCAGAGCAAAATGACTTCAGTCGGCACATTAGTCACGCCATATTCTGTTGAACAGTATATTCTGTTGTATAAAAATGCCATTCACCTCAATTTTAGCTTGTTCTAAAATAAATTACCACACAACACTCCTTTTCCCACTTCATCTGAAAGCGTGAGCGACAAAACATTTTTGGATATTTATTGTTTTGCCTTCATCTGATACAAGCTCTCAGTGCCGAAGCACTTTGGTAATTCACACTAAATTGCCTCCCTCATCTGCCAAGTTAAGCTCCCATGGGCAGAAACAAATCACTGTGAGAGAATTAAATCTCTTCTTGTCTGGTCTTGTTCTTTGCCAGTGCTTTAATACCTTTTAACGTTGTGATAATGAGTGTAGCCAAGAAGAGTGAGAGGATAAAACACACAAGACACTCTCTGTCTTCAGCAGGTGTGTTAAACTGGTGCCCTCTGGTGGTTGAAATGTGTACATTGGTTTTGTTTTTGCACAGCAAGGTAATGCATACTTTACTGCTCAGTATCCTGATGCATTTTGAAATAATGTGAAAGTCACTCTGGTTCTGTTGTAGTAAAGTGACCATCTGTTTGATCAAAGTTCAGAATTATTATTATAGCATTATATTGGAGTGAGGTTTGAATAATGGGGCCGAGGCAAAGATGGATATTGTGCATTAGAAGGTTGCCATCTAGAGTCAGGAAGCAGACAGTGCATAGTGAGTTTGATGTGTTTCTTGATCCATTTCATGGTATAAGATGGAGAAATGTGAAGCTAGAGGACTGGGGGGGATAAGGCACACTGTAATGCTCCTCTCCTCCAACCCCACATTCTCCTCCAACCCTTCATCCCTCCCTCCCTCTCTTTCGCTCTCTCTCTCTCTCTCTCTCTCTCTCTCACACACACACACCATCTCCACAGTGACTAGCTGGATGGTTGACAGACGGATCTCCCAGAGGTCTTGGAGGTCCCTGGGGGAGCTGGTAGGCAGTGAGGTGGATATTCTTAATGTCAGTCCCTGACTGTCAAGCCGAAACACCTACTTACTGTCAGATGGTGACTCTGGAGAGTAATTAGGACATTTACTAATATAGTAGTACTACACTATCATTCGATGCCACCAAGCTGCAGTTTGGGAGCAATACGGGGATGTATCATTCATGTTTTGTGATATTTTAATTGAAGGGAAAAACACTCATTTAATTTTGTGTTTCTCTATTTTGCTTCCAGGGTAACTCTGACAGCCTGTCTTGCTTCACTGAGGTGAAGTTAACTATGTTTGAGCTTAATTATCCTCAAGGTTCCCTTTTATGAAACAATATTAGACAAACTGCTCCCTTACTGTTTTGTGTCCATTTTATAAGCTTTTCTTTTATTTGCACAGATTTGATGCCTCAATTAAACTAGAGCATGTGTAGCGGAGGTGCGTTCAGGTATTTTAATGCTTAATGCAGCTTCATTCATATTGACATTAACTTGAAGCTTTCTAACAGGAGGCATCATGTGTTGTCATCAACACCTCTGAACCCTCAGTGTTTTTATCTCTACACCAGAGAATCATATCACACTGAATCACTCCTCAGCCAGTCCGAACGTGTCAAATCTATCACAAACAGGGTTGTTAATTTGTGTTTTTCTTATCTTTTGTTATGACAGGCATTTGAGTGTTTGACTATTTTGAGTCAGTAACTCACTGGAGACAAACAGTCTGAGTGACTAGAAATAGAAATAAAGGCACGCCAAATTCAGAACACCAACAAAGATGAAGCAAAAATAGCCTGCTCATTTTACCCTTTGTGGTGTGTGTGCTTCATAATCAAGCATTCAAGTCTTTGAGAGCTGTGTTACACTGATAAGGTTTGCCATTGTTCAGAGACTCTAGGTTCCTACAGCTTTGTGGTTGGTCGTGAACTAATAACATACATATAATAACATTTTATACTGTTCATAAACACCTGACTTTAAAGACACATCAAAGTGAAAGGGGTCCATTAGTACTAATGCTCCAACAGTTATTTCAATAATTTTGATTGATGTTGAATCTTAAAGTCCAGCTCTTCAGTCATATGTGAATACACCTGAAATCATAGAAAAGGGAGAACATGAATTTTCATTTCTGTGTTTCTTTTCTATTGTCTTCATATTTGCAGTTTATGTCACAGCAAACAGAATTACATCAAATGAGAGAAGGAGAGGTGTAGATGCTGAGAGGCATTAAAACGAGTTTATGCAATATGACATCAGACTTGTTTAACCACTTTATGCACAAAGACGTGCAAATCAGTAAGTAGGTCGTACTCCCCTCCGCTGCCACAGTGCCAAGTTGTTTCATGTGCTTCCATCTTCTTGTTGACTCCACTTCACCCGTTTCCCTTTTGACCACCATACACTGTCTCATCCCATGTCTTCTCTTGCTTCCCGCTCTCTCCATCTTGCCACCTCTCTATCTATCTCTCTCTCTCTCTCTTCATCACTCCTTTTTTTCCCCCATGCGCAGAAGCAATCTTTTCCTCTTGCATCCTGACCCATTAGTTTAAATTTCAGCTTGTTCGTCATTTGTATTGAATCTTATGTTATGTCTCCCCTTTTACTCTGTCTCTTCATCTCTCTGGCTCTCTCTCTACCCTTCTCCCTCTCTCTCTCTTTCTCTCATCTTGGACACAGTAGTGTGCATGCAGCCTCAAATCTAAGCCGCTGCCTGTCAGGCTGCTCCGTTTATGCGCTCTGCGCTACTCTGCTTTCCTCTCCTCTCCCCTATGCGCTATACTGCACTGCACTGCACTGCTCGTCTCTCCTCTCCTCTCCTCACATCTCCATCTCTCCTCCTTCTCTTTCTCTCCTCTTTCTCTTTCTCTACCTGCTTCCTTCTCACACCACACTCTCTTGTCTCTGTTGTGCGTTGCTGCGCTCTGCTCCATTGTTTGGGAAAATACTGTACACTCTGGGTTTTTTCGCGCCAGAGCTGAGTGCACTCCAGCTACTGGTGGAAGAGGATTCAGATGCTCTTGGTGCTCCAGCATTGGCTTGCCTTGGACTCTTTGGATCTGTTTGGGCCGGAGAGGAGGAGAGGGCAAGGAGGAAGGGGAGAGTGGGCAGAGACCTGCCCAGGTGAGACCTTCATCTGTTCAGGGGAGTAAAGCCTTCAAGGTGGTGGAAGTGGTGGTGGTGGTAGTGGTTGATCTGTCGAGGGTCATGCCCTGGGACTTGCGTGCATTTCAGCAGTTGGAGTTGGAGACCCTCTCCCATTTTTGCCCCCCTAGTGGGGCAGCAATAATCCTGGTGCCGGGAAAAGCTGCCAGGCACCAGTGGCTCCACCGTGAAGAGTGGGCACCATGAACCAGCTGGATGCACCACGGCCACTCAACTGGACCATCAGAAAACTGTGCCATGCAGCCTTCCTGCCATCTGTACGCCTGCTAAAGGTAAAAGAAGACAGGGGAAGGGAGAGTGGGAATGAACTGAGAACTAGATGCCCAGGGAGATGTGTTGTGAAATATGCCTGGCAGCCCTTCTGCTGTCCTGATACTTTCCAGAGGAACATAAGCAGAAAGAGGTGTGAGGATACAAAATGAATGCTGGAAAAGCTGCCATGCTGGATGTACTTAGTGCATAGCCCAGTGGATGTAAGGCAAGCATTAAGAAGGGATAGAGGGAAAAATGAAGTCAACAATGGAGATAAGTGTGGAAAAAACTGGCAGCGTAACACTCAGAGGGGAGCACAAAGCTTTGGAAGTGTGGGGATGCGCAAAGAGGATAAAAATGGAGACTGGGGAAAAGCAGGAGCATGATGTTCGAGAGATACATGTTAGAGAGTGCGATGGAGAAATGGAAGAAGCAGTGAAAGTGTGTTGAAAGAGAAAAGGCAAAGATTTATAAATGATTGATAGCATGATAAAAAGGGATGGAGGGGAGAGGACAAGACACTGATAACAAGAGATGGAAAGAAATCAGAGGGTGAGAGTGGATTACAGGGGTCCAGTGTGGGAAATAGCAAGAGGGTTGTTCAATCGGTGAAGATGAAGAGAGAAGGGGAAAGGAATGATAGATAGTGATTGAAAGTGGCAGAATATAAAGGGAGAGAGGATTTTGTAGAGATGGGTGAGCAGAAATTGACTGAGGAGATTTAGGAAAGAGGTGAATGTGCGGCATCACCCCCCCAATAGACAGGTGTTCAAATGAAGTCAGTGCACCTCAGTGTGAAACCTCATGTTGTGTGTATTTCACAGTTCACCAGGTTTAGTTGACAAACCACACCTTGTCACATTCTCACCTGAGCAGAGGTGTGTAATATCATGTTTGTGAATGAGCGTATATTCATCTGTGTGTCTGAGCATGTGTGGGTTCATCTGTGTTTTACAGCCTCTCTAAATTCAGAGTGTCTTGATATGGCTTGTTTACAGATATTCATACCCTAAAATCTAATCTTTATTCATTTATGGGCTTTTATACGCCAGTTAGAGGCACTCTGTAAGGAGAGCTATTGTTGGAGGTCTTGAATGCCTGTTCTTCACTCTCCTTTGATCTGGTTTTATCAAAGTGTTTCACCGAACAGTGCCGCTGTGATGTTGAACCACACAACCAGAGTGCCTGGGCTCACATGTCAGGCATTTGCATTTGTATAGCCTGGTTAAATGAATACAGTATCATTGTAATCCTTGATTGAATCTGCATAGTGTGTGTGTGTGTGTGTGTGTGTGTCTGGGGAACGTATGTAGAGTGAATGTTATCACGTGCTTTACCTTGGAACTTCGCATGAGAGCACAGATATGTCAGTGTTTCTCTATGTCTCTGTGCATGTGTGTGCATTCAGAGCGACCCACCAACAAACATCCTAAATTGAACCAGTAGTTTTTTAAAACCTTGGGGGTGATTCTATTCCCAGAAAAACATTTCTGTTAGTAAAACCATTAAAAAATCAACTCCAAATGTTTAAGTGAATTTACAGAAATTACATTTAATTGATTTTTTTTTTTTTTTGCTCCCTAAACCAGATCCATGAGCATCACGACTTGAATAGATGATGTCATCAAGTGAGTTTTTTGATGAAGTTCTTTGAATAAGTGATTTCTCTCTGTGGGCTCATAACTACGCGAAAATCAATTTTATTTGAATTTAGGGCTCCCAGTGAAGCAGAAAATGTTCCCATGCCATATTCCCCCTTTGTATCCAGTGAAAGTACAAAGCAGATCCACAAATGACAACACCATTATCACATTGCTGTCTCTGCAGTTTTACTCAGGAGATACACACTGAACTGAGTTAAAATGAGTTGTATAATATTATCAAAATAACATGGATTTAGGAGGGTGGATCTTGGCTTCAAAGCATCAAACAAAGCGATTTTTCATTTTGAGGTTAAAGTCTTAAAGTCTCAGTGTCAGTAGCAGCAACTGAACCTGTAGCATCGCCTGGGTTAGCACAGTGGACGAAGCTACAGAGCGTTACAGTCCCTGTTGACTGTATGTGAATCCTCACAGGGAGACATCAAGCTGTCATTGCGAAATTAACTTAATAGGCCTGTCATTATTGTTGGAAATTTCTGCACGACAAGCACTTTCCTCCCTTGTCCCTCTAACTTATTACCTGCCCGCTGCTCCCAACTGCTTGCTTATGCTTGTGTGTCCATGTGAGTGTGACTACAATATATAGGCTGTCAGTGATGCTTCCTGTCTTCCTTGGGCAGTGAAATATGTCCAACAGATTGTGTGCGCGTGTTTGTGCGTAGGTGTGTGCTTGTGTCTGTGCACACGCTTTTCTGTGAGTATGTGCATTTATAATGCAGCGCTACAGGCACGTTGCAGCAAATATATACTCAGCAAGCGCCGGTTTGAGATAATGATTTAAACTCTGCGCAGTGTGAGAAACAGTTACAGAAAGTACATTTAATAAGAACTAAAACTTTTATGCATAATGTGGCCTAGCAAACATAAATAACAGACCAAGAGATGTTACTGTCTGACCTACCACCATATGTGTCTCCTCCATGCTAACCAGTAATGCAACCTAACCTCATGTCTTACACAAACACACATAACCAACCAGACCTGCTGATTTACCATCAGTCAGTGTTTCGTTTTTGACTCTATGTAGTTAATCAAAAACCTATCACCAGTTTCACTATCTTCTTAACCCACCTCCTTTTCCCTTAAGCAGACCACACAAGTGGAAGTGTGCGTTTGCATGAGTCAGAGTCGAAGCATGCACAGATATTGATCATGTGAAGATATCATTTTCACAGAGGAAAAGCCCTAAAGCTCATAGTATTGATTTGGAATTGTCCATCAGAGAACTGCTCCCTTTAGTGTGAAAAATTCTGTGTGTGCATGTGTGTTTGCAAATGTCCTTGAGTGCAAACCTGGTGTAGAGATGTTTATTCATTTCAATGTTTCTGTCTTTGGTCATGTGCATGTGTGTGTTTCAGTTCAGCTCAAAGATAAATATTGTCAAATTCAGCATCAGTTTGAATGGAATCATAGTTCAACTTAGTTTATGTAGATTTCCCCAAAATACATGTTTTTGTCTGCAAGGGTCTGAGTAGTATATTAACTCACATTATTAATGATCCCAAACTGACAATGAATCAAGTTTGTACTGACATGAGTGTTTAACAGGTAATTGAATTCATTACAACAGCTTCCTATTGACCTTTAAAATGGCAAGCAATTGGTCAAGCGCCACTTCACAGAAGAGTAATGCCTCTGTTAGACAATGGGGGGAAGAGGTGTTTCCTGAAGTAGGACACCTAAAAAAGGAGGAGAAAGCACACCTGGGGTTTCACTCTGGCCTGTGTGCTCTCATCCTGTGTGTCTCGCCAGAAAACCATCCAGAAACAGTAGAGCCATACAGTTTGCCGTTCACTGTCCCTTTGAAACCTTGTGCTCTTTTATCCACACCTTTATGAAAGAGCTCTTTTGCTGGATGTGGTTGACAGTTTAGATTGAATCAAAATTGTCTCTCTGTCAGAGCTTGTGTCTTGTTCCTGAAGCAATTATATGCAACATTGACAGCTGGGATTTTTATAAGTCTAAGCCTGGGATTTTGTGTAGACTCAGCGGGATAAAGTGTGAAACAGGGAAACAATATTGGAGGATCAGAAAGGGAAAATCCGTCTTCTTTCATCCTCTCTTGGCGACTTTTACTTCTTTCATATCCACCAAAATTCAGTTTGTTTCAATCATGTACTCTGTCTTTTTCTTTAGCTCTTAAGGTGACTCTTATATTCCACATTTTGATTGTGGGCTTTTTTAAAAAACAAAATCTTACTTTTGATCATCATACTGAATTAGATTGTCTTAACTGCCTCTTCTCTATCAGTTTCAAGGGAGTTTAATTTCACATCTGCTCACCCTTTTAGGAAATCAGACAGTGTTAATACATCTGCAGTGCTGTGCGGTAATTGTGTAAAGAAAATGTTGCATACAATGAATACAGTAGTAATCTTTTCTTTGGTTCATGCTTCTTGAAGTTGTTCATTTCCTGCCCACCCTTTCTTGTGTCTACCTTGCATCTGTCGTGCCCTGTCCGTCTTTCCCTCTTTCATCTTCCTCTTCTGCCTCTTTTTCTCTTTGTTCCAATCTCCTCTCTTTTTGTCTTTTGCCTCTCATAATCTTAAAGCATATACAGTGGAACACTTCATCGTGTGCAAAATGCATGTGGGACGAGATGTTGCTGCTATAAAAAGAAATATATCTCTCGTGCTAAAAATACATTTGCGTTACATAAAAAGATACACACTTGCAGCGCTTTGAATCATCTAGTTTAGATGCAAGGAGTGAATATGTACGGGAGTTCATCTCACACATTAATCTAAAAGGATATATATTTTTTTAAAATCTCCTATTCTTAATTTGAATTCTGACACCGACAATATGCAGCTTAACCAAGGAGCAAAGTACAACCTGTCACCCATAGGTGGCACCACCCATTTTTGTTTCTACAGTAGATACAGTAAGGCAGACAGATCTCAGCACAAAAATCCTATGAAACTGACTGATCTTCCAAGCTTGGACATTTTAGCATTTTGGATAAATTAAGATCCATCTATTAGTATTTATCACATGTGACCTATTTATATCACAAAAGAACAGAATGTTTCATAACAAAACTGATCAGTATTCTCTCTGTGTATCTAATCTTTATTAGGGATTCAGGGGTGGGGTCTTTTAAATGATACAGACAGCACTACTGCACCTCATCTTTTTACTGACTAAAGAGTGTAATACATTAACAGGGTTGATAACAAGTGTCTATTTAACTTCAGTTTGATATGAAGCCATGCATAAAATACCCTATTAATGATATGAACTGGTAATCAGATGTAATGTGATTGTTGAAGTAGCTAAAGTGTTGCAATGGATTTTTTTTTCTTTGCATTAGACTCCATCTGTACAACAAGTGCTGTTCTTCATTTGCACATTCTGATAAATCATTAAGATTGTGACAGCGGGGATTGTTGCAAATTACCAAGCTCTCGGAAACCACTGCTTATCTGATTAAATTTGCCATGTCGCATCATAATGACACCCATCATAACAAATGCACATTACATTAGGATTTTTGCGTGCATTTTGTTGTTATTGCGTTTGTTTAAGCAGAGGAAGTGAACATAACACAAATCCAAAAAATGGCTGGAAATGTGTTCTCAATATTGTTGTCTGGAACACTGCAACAGTTACTATCCATCACTATTTGTGGTCCCTCTGCAGGTAAACATAAAAACATAGGCACATAACATTTCAAGTTTTAAGTTATCTTTGAATGATCCTCATAGGGAAATTCAGCTTTCTGCATTTAAGCCATTCTAAGTATTAGGATGACATTACAACAAACAAATAAAATAATTCAGAATGTGCACATATAGCCGTGCTCTTTGTGTTTTACAGTGCATTAGAGCTTGGTCTTGTTTCTCCCAAATTCCCCACACTCCTTTTCTCTCTCACTTCCGCACTTACTTGACAGATCCCAGCGTGTTGCGAACAAATGCTCCTTGAGTGTTGAATGAAACTGGAGGAAACAACGTGTTGTCACGCACACGCCTAAGGGAAGGTCCTTTCCCCTTTCTCTCACTCTTCCTCTTTTTTTTTCCTCCTTTGGTGTGCGAACAGGCCTCAAAGTCACAGGATGTCTCAGAGCTTGCTTGTTTGTGTCTCAATTAACCAGCGAATACAGCATTTATGAGATTTCAATTACAACAGTATCTCACTAATGAACCAAAACGAGAACTTAAGCTGTCAATTAACACCTAATTCCTTTATTCTGGCACACAAAGACTTTATATTTCCTTTTTGGCACGTTTCCACACGACATCATGGGAAGTTAAACAAGCTGTTTGCAAATTTGTCTCTTATGCTTTCTAAAATGTCTGGATCTTTAAACCAGAAGCCAGCTCGAGGGAACAATGTGTCGTAATGCTGTTTGTACTCTTTGTTTCTAAATGCATTTGTCCTGAATTAATGCAACAGATAGTACAGACGGACTCTACCTACCAGTCAGCTGCTGAATCATTTATGAGAATCGATGCTGAAAGGACCTGCGGATTCAGAATAAATGTATAATTCTGTAAAACACTTTCAGTTCTCATTGGGAAAATTTCTCACAAGCTAGTGTACAAACATTGGTGGCACACACACAAACACGAAATCCATATGCATCCGCCTACAGCTCCAACCTCGCAGTCAGAACAGCAGCGTCCATGACACTAGTTGTGAACCCTGAATGCTGACCTTTGACCTGAAAACTGTCATGGGGAATTATATGTTGGCGATGGACAGCTGTTCAATTATGTATAAGGACAGTAAGTCATGAATCCTCTTGGTACGCTTTATGAACACTATATACTGATGCAGTGAGTGTGACAGTGGTGTTGGGAGAATGTCGGGCCTTTATGTATTGCTCGGCATGTCTGGGTGTGCAAAGGTTTGTGCGTGTTGGATTTTATGTGAAGCTTTATGCAATTGCATGTTTCTATAAGCGTTACATTTGGTTTGAGTCCAGTCTTGCAGAACCTAACCTTTCAAGTATTTCACCATCACCATTCCTCAGCTTGTGGACACGACTGATAAGAATACCAGGGAGAGGCTGACTTGACTTTAGACCCACAACTTTAAAAACACAGGAATGTTTTTATTGGTGAGAATTTGCATGTACTAGAAGGAATAAGGAAGCCAATAAAGTACAAATTAGCTTAATTTAAAATACGATTTCACATTCACTTTCTTGCAGAGAAAGTTGCAGGTTAGTTTAGCTTTGCTTGCCTTGAAATAACTGTAAACAAATAGGACATACACTGCAATCTGCAAAGTGTTGGTTCTATACTTCGGTAAATGCCAAAATGTCAAGTTGTTCCTTTAATACACCATGGACTCTTAAATTCAAAATCTCTACACAAATCAAAGTACAGAAGTGGCGCAGATACAGAGCCAACTTAATTAGTTACTTTAATTAGCTAAGTGGTACTGTTGTAGTGGCTATTTCATGTGAACGTTGGACTGTGCGTCTGTTTACGTATCAGGATTGGCTGGTTGTGGTTGTCTTATATGATATTTATATATGCATGGATCCTTGAGAGGTAATGTATAGCTAATCAATTGTTCAGCAATAAATCAATAAATCCAGTAAGCAGTACATTTCCATTTTCCATTCTCACATACATATTGCATTACATTACATTTATTTAGCTGATGTTTTCATCCAGAGCCACTTACAATAAGTGCATTCGACCATGTTTTTTTTTATTGGCCATTCACAGCACAGTAGACAACTACCGTCTCTTAAATCAGATTCGAGTAGCCGCTGGTGGCCCTGCACAGGGTGTGGAGGGGCGCTCTAGATGACAAGAGACTGGACCAGAACCAGGAATGTCAGGGTTGTTAAGAAAATGAAACGGTGGTATGACATGTGAGGAAAAGTATTGAATTTGCAGTGAAAACTCAGGAAGCTAAAATTAGAGGCTTTCTAATAATCTTACAGCTGAAGTTGTGAAGTCACATTGTCACTGAAGCTTGTGTAATCAATCAAGCTGTTGTTCATGTTGTTGTTGTTGAGTTGAAGCCAATCAGTGCTCCTTTAACTTGGTTCAGACTGCAGGCACAAGTGGATGAAATTTGCCCATATGTGGCTTGGATCTGATTTTTTAATGACAGTGTGAACAGCACAAATCACATGAAATCAGATCTTTTCAGTCCCATTTCGGGCCTAAATCAGATACAGGTCAGATCTTTTGAAATACGACCTCAGTCTGAACAGTTATAATGGAAGTCATGTGTCTTTTATGTCACTCACTCGACTGAAGTGTCTTGTTAAGAGACTCTTGTGGAGAGGCGCTGACAGATGTAGTTAAAAGTGGCCCCTTGACATCCTTAAATTTAGGATGAAATCTGTTTTTGTGAAGCCATTCACATCACGATCCCACCGCTCCTGGCTCTGACTCTGCATTCACACACATCTCCAGACCGAAGCAGCAGCTATTTCTCCACAAAAAGCTATAATTAAAAACTTGGCTGTCTATCTCCTCATCCTCGTCCTTGTTATCGCCTGCTCATGAATTTGCTGGCTCACACTGTGCATCAACTTATAAATGAAATCGTAAATGCTGATTTCAGCCACCATGTTTATTTCTGTACAACGGCGTGTGTTACATCGTATGACATGTTGTTATTCTTTTGTGCATGCAGGGCTGTGGCTAGTTCGCACTGGAATCTGATGTTGGCCATGTTCAAAAACTTAATTAAGAAATGGGATCTGAGCAATAAATCTGAATTGAGCACGAAGGACTACTAGACAATGAGGTGAAATTCAGCCAGATCAGTTGAAGTTTCCAAATCAGCACCATGGACAGCTGCAGTACAGCACCTCAGCCTCAGAGCTCGAACACTGAGGACACTGTCCAAAACAGTTTTTATTCTCTATGGTCAGAGCTACAACTAACAGCAGTTTTCATGATCAATTAATATGCCAATTATTTTCTTGATTAAACATTTTGTCATCCAGCAAACCAAAACCTAAACATATTCAACATCAGTTTGTTATGTAAGACAATGGATGGCTCCTCTGTCAACTGACTAATCAATTAAACAACTGTTCCTTTCAAGTAATTGTGATGCTATAGAAACAGTGTTCGTGACAAAGGTCTCACATGATGTTCATTTACTATCACGGCACTTCCCATGATGTTTTAACAGTGTATGTGCTGTCAGGACTGAATGAGGAGTTTGACTTTTGACAAATAACCTGTGTTCCTTTGCTCAGGTTTTAGAATACACTCATTCATATCTATGATACAAATAAAATAACACGTCTTGGCCAGAAGTGAGATGGAACGTGTGACTGATTATAGCAGAGAATGTGTGTGTGTTTCAGTGTGTGTGACATGAAATTACATATGTGCCTTTATCAGAATCTGCACCTGCGTCACCTGTTTCAAACAAACTCATGGGAATGGACGTGTAGGCATGCCCGTCTGTGGATGGCTGAACATTTGGTCCCCTTGTGAATAATTGATATGGCCTTGGTAATTGTGGTGTGTCTTTGTGTGTGTGTGTGTGTGTGTATAAAAGGAGTCATGATGTAACTTTTCTAACCTGTAATGAACGCCATGCAAGCTTCAGGCTGACTGCAGTCTATTAACCTGTGCTGTTCATTGACCCAGTTTGACGCCCAAAAACTTGATAGAGAATTCAAGTTTTTCACACCCAACCTGCCTGCTTGCTCAAATTGAAGTGCAATGTATATTTGTAAGAAGACAAACTGAGGAGATTGAATGTAATTTTTTTAACTCTTTGCATATTGCTGATTTAATATTTGTCCTCAGTGCTGAAGGAGATCAAACGTTTGGAGCTGCACACAGTTGTATCTGTTGCATAGTTACAGTAGTTTGGCCTTTATCCTTTTAAGGCATCAAATAAAAGTTAGTAGTTTTTATTCCTTCATTTTTGGGTTGCCTGCACATATGGTTGTTTGTCCCTCACAGATTTATGGGGCAAACATCAATCACTGTGAAGATTTTTATTGAGTTTTAATAGATACATAGTGGGCTTTGTGGTTTGTTGCTAATGATCTACTCTCCATGAAAAGATAGCGTATATGGCACCTTATCTGTTGTGTTGGAGGGCTGATGCTGCAGCGTGACAGCCAAACGAAAAGGAGTGAATAATAGATTTTTTTAATATGAATAGTGTTGAAAGAGAATAGGATTCTTTATGACAGGAAGAGTCTTTTAACAAAATGCTTTGATCTGAGAGAGCATTGGAACAGAGCGCTCTCTCTCTCTCTGCCTGTCCTGCCTTACGCAATGTTTCATTTCATCACTCTCTCGATCTGTGCCTTTCTCTCTGTCCCCCTCAATGTTTCCCCCTCCTGCTTCGGCATCCACGACTGTCAATGTCACTGATAATTACCCTCTTCAACTCTGTCTCTTATTCTCTCTATTGTTTAAGAAAAACTCCTCCGTCAGAATCTACTGCATAATTATACAAAAAACTGTTTTTATCTCACTGAATCACTGACTGACATTATTATATCTGTTCTTATCCAAGATGCTTTGGTTAAGCATCTAGAGCTATATGAGAACAGCTGCTGTATTATATGAATAGCTTATACATTTTGGGAAATACACTTAATAACTGACTAGATGTTAAGAGCGATACCACTGCCATGTCTGTATAAAGCAGGAGCCCGGTTAGCTTAGCATATAGGGGGTCCCTAACTTTTTCAGCATAAGATCCAGGATGCAAAAAAGATTATGAAATGCAATAAAATCTACTTTTATAACTCGCTGATAACAAACCATGAATTTAAAATGGATATGACAAGGTGGATTTTGTCACTAAACATCACCACCATATTAGGATCTCACACACAGCTTTTGACTTTTGTGCAACTTGGAAACTGCAATGCTTTGTTCGGAGATGTCTGTCCAAGTTGTTCATTTTCAAACTCTCATTACTGAGTACATACCCATGTAAAACACACTACACAAAGCCTCTCTACTGCATTTCAAATGACTCTGGTGAAGCCGGTTATAAATTCCTTGTATTTTCTTTTCGACATCATGAACATGAGTGAGTTAACGTTACCTCGGTCAGAGAGTGCAAACATGTTTTTAGGTCCAGGTTCACAAGATTGGAGTAAATGAGAAAATCAGAGCTCAGCTAATTGGTCAGTCTCGAAAAATCCTGTGTTTCAAATGCTTTATCTAATTTTGATCCTGTTCTCCAGCTGCCCCAGCAGTGTACTGCACTTTGCTGTGGTTGCCAGTGGGACAGGTCATCAACACACACATACACATTTTCATCAATACCATCATGATTTCCTCTGTCTCCGCATGCACTTCTTTATTTAAGGCTTTTTTTAAAAACTTTTTTTATTGACAATCAATAAGCATTTTGGAAGCCTCTCAACCATTCAGAACTGCACTCAGCAAAGGGAGCATTTTTATGCCTAGTTTTACTCTGCCCTGTTCTTTTTTATGATGTCTGTTCAGGGGGAATTCACACCTGGCTGCCATTGTTTCCTCACTATAAAAATTTTTCTCCATCACATCCCACTGTGTCTGTACAGTAATTCATCTCTCTCTCCCCCTCTCCTGTTAGCTCTTTGTCAGCGTCTGTCTCTCACTTTTTATCCATCTCCATTCCAGCACTGTTTTTCTGCAGCTCACACAGTGTGCTGTTTCAGTTCAGTGATATCACTCAGGTCGTTAGCTGTGAGCGGTGACATCTTAAATCATGCTGGGGCAGCTTTAGTTCCCCTGAAAGCCTCCCCGATAATAAAAAACGTACTGGTCCTTTTGTATCCAGGAATCTTGAGGCTGAGAGGTCTGTCATGTTCTGGAGAATCAGGGACTTGTCAGTGGTATGGTTGAGCAAAGACATGGCCAAGTAGCTTTGTGTCACGACATGCAAGCAATAATAATAATAACTATTACATAGCCTCAGGGAAGGGAACAGAATCACTGTCCCAAGAGCAAACTGTAATGTGATTGCGTTAGTGGAGGTATTCCTGAGAGGAGCTGTTGAATTTCTAATCCAAATTTATGCAATGGCCGTGCAGCTATTTGGCAAAAATAACAACAATATTAAAAACAGTTACTTACGATTATCAGTCATGTGAATCACCACACTTTAACCAGTATTTTATTTGACTTCTTGTGGCATGTATTAGGGTTTCTGTTGCTTGGCACGCCTGAAGTATTTGTCTTTGAGCACAGCTTCAGTCAACTAATAACAAACAAAAAGATGAGAATGCAAAACATGGTGATAAATACCTTTATTAGAGACTCAGTGTAAAAAAAAAAAAGTGAAAGCGTGAAACTCATGAGAATCAAGCTTTTTCACAACCTGTTTAGCAGATACAGCACCACATGTATCCTCAGTCTCTTCCTAGGGACCTCATGCACGATTACAGCTGATGCACTGAGGCTGAAGCTTGAGTCTGACACAAATTCTAAAGGAATAAGAAAAAATATAAATAATTTTATTTGGCAGAATGAAGAGTGCTTGATGCTACCCGTCTTTATACCTTACTGTAATTTGAGAAAACTGTCAGGAACTCATTACCTTGTCCAATGAGGTTGCCGAACATTTCTGCATCAATTTCTACATCAATTTCTGTCCCTGTTGCATCCTTGTAAATAGTCTTTCGATGGCTTGAAAAGATAGTAAGATGAAACAGAAAGTGGTTTTGTAGTCTGCACTGTTTGTTGCCTCGCAGCGAATGACGTTTCTGGTTAAACACATTCCTGCTGTGTAATCATTAAATAGACCTTGAGTATTTTTACCTCACAGACCCCAGTCTCTCTTAAGTCTGAATTTGAAATTTGACTGTTGGGTTTTTTTTTAATGGTGTATATTATGTTTTACACTACAAGACACACATTGCAAAACTGAAAATGTTTAATAATCTATCCCCAGATTTTGCAAAATGTTTCTCTGTGCCTCCACTTTTGCATCAAAAACATACACATTAGAGTCCCAAAACAAAAAAAGCACATATGTTGCCAAATACCATGCACACATGCAATACTTTGATTTGGACACATCTAATTCCCAGAACACCCCCTACACATAGGTACACACACACAGGCTCCTAAAACAGGCAAACCAGAGAGGCAGTATTGTTTTATAGTACAAGTATAATTGACCTGCTTTGGCTCAGAGTAACATTTTCCCTGTACAGCAAGATGGAGGAACTGGGTGAGGGGTACCCAGTGGAGGCATTCAGGTCTTTTTCCTCAGCTGAGATGGTACACACATGCGCGTGAAGGGTCTTTGAAGATGCAAATCGTCCTCTCCATTTCTATGTCCCTCTCCATCTTCACTTCCTCACATCTCAGCCTTTACCTCTGTGCCTCTCTCTCTTTCGCTTTCTGCATCTCCTCCCAGCCTCTTAACATCTATCACTCTAACTTTTGTCCTCTTTAAATGGAATGAGCAGCTCTAAATCTCATGGCACAGCTATAGGACAGCACCCGGGGGAGCTCTACCAGCTGCAGCCAGTTTGTGTGTGTGTGTGTGTGTGCATGTGCATGCGTAAGTGCTCCTATGTTTGAGTATAAATTTGTTCCCGATGCATAGCTAGGTACAACTCACCGTCTGCTAGAAATGCACAGGCTGGAGGTGGGAACAGGACTGCGAATAAGAGCGAGTGTAGAGGTGTAAAAGAATGTGAGAATAGGCCAATTTTATCGTGATGGTAACTGAGATTGTGTGTGCGTGCTTTAATATGTGCATTTGTGCACTGGTGTGTGAGTGTGATTTGGGGTGACGCTGAGTATGTGTGAGACATTAGACGGAGATGTGTGAGTATGTGTGCATATGTGCCTGCGTCTGTAAATTGGATATTGGGACATGGAAAATGAAAGCGAACAGCATGGCCACACAGGGCTATTTTTGTCCTTCCATCCATCTCTCAGTCCTTCTCACGCTCTCTCAGTTCGGAATTGCTCTCTCCCCCTCCTTCTCCCCAACTTTCCTCCGCCTCTTTTTTTCTCTCTCTGTCATCTCTCCCTTTCTCCTCCTGTCCAATATATCTGATATATCTGCGGCCATATTGGCCCAGTCGAACCCGTCCGTCCTCTCAATATTCCATCTCTCATAGACCAGTCACACTCCCATCTTAGACTGTGGTTACAGCCCCTGCCCTGAAGGGATGACTGTCATTTTAACATCTAAGAGGTTATTATAGCAGTGCTCCACTTTGGCTTCCAAGTGCAGTTTTTACAACAGTCAGTCTAAAATTATCTCTGCAATCCTCTCATAAATCATTTCCACACACAGCCTTTTAAATGTCCTGCATTCACAAGTCAGATTTTCAGTCTTTCCCATATTTATTGCATAATATTTAGCTACATAGTCAGGCTTTTTTCCCCTCAACATATTTGCACTGCACTGACGTAGCACTGTTGTTATGCCCCTGAGGAGAATCCTTTGGAAAATTCTCCAATAGTTATGCAGGATTTACCTCCACTCCTTTTCATCTTTTCCTTACCCACTTCTACAGGAGACAGCTCAGTTATGGTACATTAATCTGTATCCATAAAAAATTCAATTTCTGCTTCAGCTACAGTAAAAGATGGTTTCCATATGAGGAGAAATGAGGGTCACTCTGGCTGACCGGATGGGTGGCAGGTTGGGATTTTATTGGACACAAATGATACAGAATATGAAATCAAATATAGTCAGAAGGTCATTTTTGGTGTGTTTGAACGATTAAATGTTTTTGGCATTTCAGCTCCCATTTTAGTGAATGGTTGCACCCATGTGCACACAGAAGGCACAGTAAATGTAATACAAAGCATGAAATGTGGTGTGTGCAACCTAAACATCATTTTAAATACCTGTGTAATCTGCACAGCTGAACAGTTATAGCTTTGAGATTTCTGCAAATTCATACACTCTGCTTCTTTCTGTTTTGAGATACTTAGCACACACATACAGTATGGATGTTCTAACACTGCCTCCCTCTAGAGTGTGCAACAACAGTGGCAGAACATCAAGAGGATTATACACTCTATGAGGACAACTAGAGACTTAGACAGCACTGCTCTTTCTTCTTGCCTTTCAGCCTGATCCCAAAAGGAGGAAAGTAGGATGCATCACTTTCCCTGAGAGATAGAGAGAAGGGGGGGTGGGGGGGTGACAGAAAGATAGGAAAGGGAAGGAAATGAAAAGAGACAATAATAACGGGAAAAGAACGAAAATAGAAAAGTGAGGAGAAATGAATGAATGAGCAAACGGAAAGAGGGACAGAAAATAGGATGCAGGAAGTGTGTGTAAAGATGAATGCGTGCCCGGTGCTCTGTGGGATTGTTGGCAGGTGCCGTGCCGCTGAGCACCAGCTCCAGTCCTGCCAGCAACCTTATGTAATGAAGCTTTATCCCTGTCACTCCATGAGGATGAGAGGTACAGCGGCACATTGCCTCCCTTCTGTGTAAGAGCCACAAAGAAATATTGAGCTGGAGATCATTAATGGGCAACATGAATGGGACTTGCTGGCTCAGCTTCTCATTTTTGGCTCCTAATAGATTACATCTTATACTGTGACTCCATCAATTGTGTTAAAATGGGTTCACTTTAGAAAAAGCTTTGCTCAAACATGACATTGGTCTGGTGCGTTTGACTTAAAAGGATCGGTGGCTGAATCATTAATATGCTAATCTGTGCAAAGTACTGACCACTGTGATTTATAGATGGGGAATGGAATTGGACATTTCAGATATTTTAGCAAGTAAATGAGTGTCCTCGACTCTTACTGACAGTGCCAGTTGTTTTAAATCCCATTATGCAAACTCGTTGCTCTTTCGGCCCTTCCACTGCCAGGAGGCCCTTAAACAGTGAAATTACAGAGGTAAATATTTGTCGGGACAATAGGATTTTTTATCTAAATGTGTTAAACAGATGTTAAATTCTACCAGAAGACAACAGTCTTTTAAAGTTTTTGAATGTGAATCTAGTTGTAGAAAGTAAAATAAAACTAATGAAAAAAAAAACTTAATTATCCATTGATTAATTAATCATCGTTAATCATACTATCTATGAATCTATTAAGTTAATGAGACACTGACTTTGTACTTCATATAATACATCAAGCTTTCCTGCAAAGAGTGAAATGCACTTTCAAGCTGAACACTCTGAACTGGATACAAGTTGCATGTAAATGATGTATTATTTCAAGAATTCTGTTTGCTCTCTCTTTGTTGCCACATTTGTCGCTTTGATCTCCCTGCTTCTTTTTGAGGATCAACACGGTTCTTACAGAAATTTTGACAGTTCTATTTCAGGTCAAAGTCACGGGGTCAGGAGGACAGGCAAACATTGCATGGTTGAGTGGAACTGGGCTGAAATAGAAAAAACAACCCTTGTTTTCACTTGTCGATCAGGAGAGGTCACATTTGGTTCAGCAGTGTGCAGCACATACTGAGGCGTGTGGAAAGCCAGTAATGCACTGTGTTGGTCCATTTCCTGCCGTCCCTTATGGCATTTCACATATGCTTTTATCTTTGGCTACTCATAGCCCCATGAGAGCATATTTATTATATTATTATTATATTGTATGTTTTTAGAACATAGTTTCAACCCTTGACCTTGCCTCTTTTCATGACATACTCAAATTTAAAGGCTCTTCAGAACCAGCTTTCTTGTCCTGATGTGCATGTGTTTTACGTATTTGTATGTATGTGACTGAGTCTGGCAAAGAGGGTCAGGTGCTTCACAGTAGCTGCTGCCAAGGGAGGCAGACAAAGAAAGCCTAGACCACAGAGAGGCTGGAAATGAGAGTAGCTATTTGGGGAAACCTCACACACACCCCAGCTCTGCACCACAGGTGAAGACAGAGACACACATGAGTCATTTCATGGGCAGACACCAGCTCATGAGAATGCATAAGGATGCAAAGTACACATCCACTGGGACAGGCACATACATTGATGTATGTATGTGTGTGGTGGCAAATGCGAAGTCAGATTTGTGTACATTCATGCACTTGCTCAAACATGCATGGGCACTGACACAAACACACACACACACACACACACACACACACACACACACACACACACACACACACACACACACTATCTCTCTACCGCTCCCATATTTGCATGTTTGTATGAAGGCATTTTCCCCCATGGAATTGAATATATTTGCTAGATCGGGGCAGGTGAGCGAGGCGGGAATAGAGGAAAGAAAAGCAATTAAAGTGGCAGTCAAATTGTAGCGGTGCAGCAGAGCATTGGATGGAGTCAGTCCCCGGCTTAATTACGCTTAGCCCTAACCACGAGATGTGTCATCACGGCACGCCAGAAGAGCCAGGAACATGTAGTTAGGCTTCATGTTAATGTGCGATCTGACTCCAGTGTCAGCCATCTGACATCGCATGGAAGGGGGGAAGCTGCCAGGATTATAAATGTTCGGTGTGACTGCCGAGTGTGTGCTGAATGAGAGGAGGCTAATACCAGACACTGTGAGGTGTTGACTGACAGTTGTTAAGAACAGCTGAGAAAAATAATTATTTTAGCAGCTGATTTTTTTTTCAGGTAATTGTTTGTGTTCTGGTGCATGCTCTCTCCACATCCATTATTGTTGCATTAATTCAAGCCACCTCCTTTGCACTTATCTTTTGTTCATACTAGGTGTGGGAAAATAATTGATCATTTGTTACATAGTGATTTTATGTTGAACAATTGATATGCAAATTCAGTGTGTTCCCCAGATTCCCCAGATGCATGCTGTAAGTTAAATAGCCAACAACTCATGTCTAACTAGCCAATTACCTTTATAGTATATATTGTGGTGAGGTCACATTTTGCAGAAGAAAGAAGAAGCTTTTTTTTTTTTTTTTTTTTGCAGTACCACTAACATGCAGAATTCTATATGCTTGTTGAAGCTCCATGAAGACTTGTATCACTGACTGGAAAATATGAGGCTTACAATACAAGTTTGTTTACTTAAATAATAATGATAATACTTGGTTCATGGTGGATGTGAATTCTTATAATAAATCATGTAGTAAATTAAAGTATTATGATGCTGCTCAACAGATCTACATGAAATCAAATTGTGAGTTTCCCAGAAACTTCCATCCTTGGTGAATGCCCTCCATCCTGTTCAGCTGCCACCACCCCCAAGTCCTCACTTGTCCCTGCTTCTCAGTGTCTGTCTTACAGGAGCGTGTCTGTGGGCAGACAGCCTGACAGCTGGAGAGGAGTGGAAAAAGAAAACTAAAGAGAGTGAGAGGGAAGAGCTGAGAGCTGGGAGGTGATGAGGTGTTTCAATAGTGGGAAGAGAGGAGAAAAATCCCATTTTCAGTGAGAGAGTGAAATGGAGAGAGGTTGAGGATTGAAGGCTCTAATGAGTTACTGAGAGAATGAGACAATAAGGCAGGAAAGGAGTGAAGAGGTCTAATGTAAAACAGTGAAAACAGGACTGGAACAAGGGCACAGCGTGCCTAGTAAGAGAGCCTGAAAGCAGGAGAGGGCAAAATGGGAGACATGTCAGAAAGGGAGAGTGAAAACCTGGTAATGAACGAGGGCGTGAAAGAGACAGGCTGTGCAAACGAGAGAGGGAAAGACAGAGTTTTCACTCGCCCTGATCCTTAGCCAACTCTTTTTGCCTTATCAGGCTGGCCCAGACATGGAAGAAAAACATGCACCCACAATGCACCGTGGCTCTTGCCCATCCGCCTGGAATGAACCCCTAACCTCGTCCTATCAGCTCAGAGGTCGGCTGCCAGTGCCAGTGGCCCTTCATCTCTGGACTCAGGGAAACGCAAACATGCACAAAGACACATGAGGGCCCCGGACTCAGCCATCAGCAATCAGAAGTTGAGTCCAGTTCACATCATTGTCTGTATCTTTGTCTAAACTGGCAGTTCAGACATGTGATACAGACAAACATAAACACAACACAAATACAAGGACATTCAAACATGCACGCAAAAACAATGTAACAGAAGAATGGAATGGTTTTGCTGTTTAAATGAGTTTCCCTTTTGCTTCTCATTATTCTCTAAATCAATGTCAAGCAAAATAGAAGTAGCATAGAATATCTCCCCAGTGAAGGAATCGGAGGATTTCATACAGCAAAAAAAAAGGCTTTGAAAATTCGCCACACTTGCATGCCTGAATGGACGCTCATAGAAATGATCACTCATTTGCACCAGTCAGTCAGGAACAGCTGCACTGAGCTATAACCTCTGGCGATATTGAAGGCTGATGAGTATGCTGTATAAATGCATACATCACTTAGTGCCACTACATTTATCACAAGGCTTGTTTAGTGACATATAATTTGCTTTGAAATATCAACACTAACCTTATGTACATTAGTCTACTCAGATGTGTAATTTCTGCTTTAGGTCATTTCTGGGGGCCATTGTGTGTGTGTGTGTGTGCATGTGTGTACTCCCATACGCACAAAGCCCTTAATGTGGGATCAAGGTAGGTCTTAGTAAGTGTGACTCTCGCTGATAGACATTGATGAGGTGGTTGATGAGTTTGTGAAGCCATTTCCTCAGCCGAAGGGTAAAAGCCAGTCGACTATGTGATGTCATTTCAACTTGACATGGGCGTGAAAAATCAACATTAAAGCCTTTCGAATTATTCGTCTTCCATTTGAAATTACATATTGTGCACGGTATGAGAGCGAGGAACAGAGAGAGAGAGAGGGAGATGGGGGGTAAACTGACTTATGTGTGTGCACGAGTGTGAATGCAGTGTCTTAAAACTCCCCGTGGAAATTACATTGAGATGAGATGAGATTCTTCATCCGCAACAAGCAGAAAAGAATTTGAATGCAAAAGTGAAAAATCTCAAGAGCACAGGAGGAACAATGTGAGTCTTCGCTCCTGCATTGTTATTACAGTACTGTTTTACCTATGATATCATTGTAATATTGATTTGTCATGATGACTGCAGCATATACACACATCTGACCCAGGTGTTTGTTCAGGGTGACATTGTGTGTATTTCTGGCAGGCTGGTTCTCCGTGTCCTGTTGTGTCTGTCCATCTGTTGTAGATTAACCTGCCTGTCTCGTTCCTGCCAACCACATGTTTCTGTGTGCTCCCAAGGTGCTGACCGAAGCACACCTTTTTAATACACCACTGCAAGACAAATACAGTTCATCTAGCTGATATAGCAAAGGTTGAATCATGGAGAAACCAGAGAGTTACATTCATTCATTGGCTATTTTCTGGCGACTGGCTGGGGATTTTGCAGAAAGCTCAAAGGAGAATCAGCTCTTCAGGTATCTGTAAACGAAAAAGCACTTTTTCATTTGCATTAGACTTATGACTTATGTGTTTTTAATTAAAAAGTCAAACCTTCATCTTAGTCTTATCTATGGAGAGGGCTGATGTTATCTTCTGTGAAGTTAATCCGACAAGACAAAATGGCCAAATGCCAATCACTCTGGGGACGGGGCCAAGCGGTGAAGCTGTGATGATTTAGTAATTGACATAATTATGGATGGTTATAGCATAAGTGTAAATAGCTTTTGACATTGTTTTTTTCTACATTTAAAATAATTACCTGTGTGGAACTGCAGTTCAGAGTCATTCAATAATATTGTATCAGTACAACTGCCTTGATTTATTACGGTTATTTTAACAGTAAGTACAGTAGAGCATATTATCTGTAGCTTTGGACCTCTAAAGGGAACCAAACCGAGTTAATTGCATTTCTTTTTTTAGAAGTTAAACAGCCAAACATTTATTGTGCTGGGATACAACTTGAGATTGATATTAATGTAGCTCGCTGTGTGGGATTTTGTGAGTGGGCGTGAAGACATTACTGTGGGTCTTTCTTGACAATGAGATGCTTCATCTGAAAAAGAATCTGCTGTCAGAGAAAGATATTTAGAGGAGTCCGTGCATATGAGGCTGGATGTATGTGTGTTCATGTGTGTGCGTTCAGGCTGAGCAATGCTTTGTAGCTCAGCTGACAGACCAGCAGGTAAACTCTACTGACATTTAGCTCCTGCAGCGAGTGCTAACACTTTAATAATTATGGATTTTCTGACCTAAAACGTAAAGCCAAGTTATTTAATGTGAAATCAGACTGTGACATGCACCTGCTTTTTGACTCGGTGAGGTCCACGGCAAAGCGATGAAGAGAGAGAGATTGAAAGTGTTCATACCACCCCAGCTGCTCTGTGATTGCTATGCCGAGAGTGTGCGTGTACATGTGATTGGGAACAGAGCTGATTGCCTGATTATGTAGGTGATTGTGCTCTCCTCTGACCCCCAGCTGGACTAACATTTCATTTCACTGGACGTAGTGTGAACTTGACACTGTTACACTCACACCATCAACACCTGCATGCTACACAAAATAGGAGATGCTGGTAAATGAATGCCACGCTACTGCATGTTTTAATTACACTTCTAAAACAAACTATAGCCTGCTCTTGCTCACAGTTTTGATTTTGGCACAAACTTTTATTCTGTTCTCTTCATTGCAACTTGAACTGAGCCCTAACAATGAGAACAGGTCCATCTGGGCGGTCTGTTTATTTACCCTGCTCTGTTAGACTATGACAGTTATTCCTGCCTAATCTGTCACCGGATGGCACTCATTCATGTTAATGTTGCACCCCTATATAGCAAGAACCCCCCTAGGTATTATATAACTGATTACATAATACAGTCTTATAACACTCTATGATTACACTGTTAACTCTCCATTCAACACTTCATCCACTGGACAGCGCCCATACTCGTTTGAGTTCCCTGAGATCATTAAGTTGCAACTCCAGATGGAATCTTTATAAGTGTGTGTGAATCAAAGTACAAATTAGACTCAATATCTGTTTCTTAATTGTGGAGCTGTCCCAGCCTCAGCTCATGTCTCTGCTATCTCCCTCTTGCTCTCTTGCTCCCTCTCTTTCTCCTTGTCGCACTAATTAATAGGCGTTTGTATGTTTTCACTGCAGGAGATTTTTCTTTGGCGAAGTAATGATGTGTAAATGCAGGCCATTTACTGTACCATCCACTTCCTCTTTGTCCAATTAGAGGGCATGACACAAATCCCCGCTGAGCAAGGACAAATAGCGCACAAGCGGGTAATTATCTGCGAAAGCAGGCAAGATTCTGCTGGCTGAGAAATTGTGATCGCTTGAAGAAGATTGAGATAAGCCTGGACAACACATGTAAAAACCACGGACCCCTTCCCCCATCCTCCCACCCATAAACCCACACAAACACACAGTATACAGATGTGAATAACATTATCCTTTTTGTTTCTGGAAAAATTCACCTTAACCTTTTTGAGTGATGCTGTGCAGGAGTAAAAGCCGGATAGAGAGCCAGGGATCAAGAGGAGGAATAAGAGATAGAAAGAGGTCATGGCACAATCATGTTCTTGCAGGTGTAATTCAACAACATCTGATGTGCACAAAAATCAATATGATCCAAGCTTTTTTTGCTTCATCCACAAACTGACCTCTACAAATTAGTGTTTGTTACTGTTTGTGAGTCATAAAGATGAAGACTTTTAATCATGAGAAGTGAGGAATAGAAGAGAGACCAACAGACACAGTGTAAACAGAAACACATGCTTCTGTGTGTGCATGTCTTACATTATGGTTTGAACACTGAAATGTGTTTTAACTGCAAGTGAAAAAGTAAAGTCTCCAACTTTACCTTTTAAATGCGTTACCCTCTTATGTTTCCTGCTCTGTTGACACAACTCAAGCCTGAAAAAACACACATGTTGAAATTTACTTTCCAATTAGGTCTGCTTATGTACTTTGGACTTATAGATGTACTGTGAACGTATTTTGATCGTGATATGACAACATGTAGTGTGTTTCAACACAGCAAACATGGTGCCTAAACTTACAAGTCACAGTTTCACTGATTCACAAGTCCATTGCCAAATATATGAAATTGAATACTCAGACTCTGTATGTCTTTGTATTATAGCTTTGTCTTATTACTCTCTTTGTACCCACATCTCCAAGCGTGTGTGCAACTCTGTGTACCACAGACAAAACACAAGGTCATTCTGTGTTGAGGTTTTTGTTGTCATTATATTGTAATGTTTTTAGTTAAACAAACCATTGCCCCTGCCCATCCAATTAGACTCTGTTTCAAACAGCACACCACCAATGACACATGAACAGACACTCCATTAACAATGATAGAGATGAGGGAAGGAGCAAGGATGGGAACAAGCATAGACATTTGTCCTTTAGCTTTTTTCCAAAAAGTCACCTTTAAAGGCATCATTAACAGACACAAAGTTGATCAATTCATGAATCCACTGAGAGCAGAGATCTGAATATCTCCGCAAGGATTTGGCCCAGGCCTGCCTACTGTTTTACATAATGTTTCAAGTCTCACTTGATTGGTTTTCATGTTTGCTTGTAATAAGTAGCCTACAGGAGCTGCAAAGCAATAATATCAGCACACAAATATGCACTCGCTTTTGCAGTCCATCTCTTCCACACACACACAGCATATAACGATTCATAATGGAAATAATGGATTGTATTTGCAGTGGAGTTATAATTCTGTCATTAGCCTCAATGTGACTGATACTGAAGATGTTGTGACAAGCCACAGGTTGCAGGGTTCAAAAGACTTTATGAACCTTGGTGTCAGTTTGTTGTCCTTTGACTTTTCCACCTAAAAATGAGTCCAATTAAGATGGTGATAAGATGATAATCACATGACAAATGCTTTTTAATAGACTGGATTGGATTTGAGTGACTTGACTTCTGTTTTGTTGCTGCAGGAGAATTACTGTTGTTTGTGGAACGATCATTTAAAGGTCTGTACTGCTGCATGTGCAGTGTTAGAGGATTGTGTTTCTTTTGGTTTTATTTTGCACACAAAACTGAGGACCGAGCTTCACCATCAGTTACTTTTAGTATTTCTTGGAAATAGGAAACAGAGAAAGTAAACAAATAAAAAAAAAATTGCTTAGAAAACAGCAAAGAAGAGTAAAAGCAATGCATGTCTTTGGTTTGTTGAGTTTCTAACTGAGTGCAGTTTTGTGACCATGCTTTGCTTTAGGGTTTGACCTGAACTGGTGAAAGAACAACTTGCAAAACATGCAAACAGCAGTTTGACCTTGCTGTAATGAGAGAGGAGACAAAAATAGAACCTTTGTGTCAGTTCTTTACCTTTTTTTTATTTATTCTAGTTAAAGAGAGCCCACACTTAAATGTGTTGTTATGAGCTGTAAACTAAATGGCACGACTGTACCATGATAAAACACATCAATGCCCTTGTTAATATTAAAATTTTTTTAAACATAAAAATCAGCATTTCATGGGTTAGGTCAACACACCATCCACTGTTTTAAATCATCCAGAACCTTGCGAGGCCAGTGCTGACAAAGAGTCGGCCAACTAATTTATGTCATGAAATTTAAAAGAATGTTAACGCCTTCTAATCACAGTAATCACAGTTCAAACCCCCTCATCTGAAGAACGAGTGACAGCAGCTGCAGAGTCTCATTCAGCAAGCCAACCCAGCAGCACAAAGCACACACCCACAACACTGAGCAGTAACGGCTGGGCTGGGTAGCTGAGAAAGGTATGATTGTGATGGCTATTTTGCTTGTGTTTGTATGATTATGGGATTTAACGGAGTTGTTTATTAGACTTGTAGAACTCACTGCTCACAGACATCTCCCAGCTGGAGCTAGGTTTCCAATTTTATCTGGCCACTGAGCAATTCCTGCCTCACACATCCACGCTCCCCCTTTTCCAATTTTTCAAAATTATGCAGTAGTGAAATTTGGCTCAGTTTTGGCTCCGACATGGGAGCGAAACTACACTTTAAATGATCTCTTTATTTCAACCATATTGCATCTCAACGTCCTTAAATGGCTTTCAGCTAAAGTGTAGGAGGGACAAACTCATTTTAATGAGCCTTGCTGTTCTTCCTCTTCCCACCTCGAAATCTGGCTTTAAGGCCAAGGTTCATCTTGATGGAGCTGACAGGCTCTTGTTGTGAGTGTGTGTGGGAAAGGCTGTGCGCGGAGCAATTTGCTCACTGATTCACACAGAAAGAGGAAATCTGCCTCCAGTTTGTACAGTGCCACTGGATTGAGCTTGTGAACCTGCTAATAGAGACTTTGACTGGTGATGTCCTTTAATGAAATGTGTGTCAAAGCAAAGCAGAGAAGAAAGGTACTAAAATAACCCTGAAAGCTGTTTAACTTCTAGACACACGCCATCTTTTCCCACAGGTCAAAATATACTATTATAATGTACATTATGATGTGGTAGGATTTATATCACTATTGTATTGTATTGCATAAAGTTGTACCTCATAAACTGGTAACTAAATAATGAATTATTATAAGTTTCCAAGCCTGCATATTTATTTGGCAGACACAGGATGCATGAATTAGATGTTGCATGGCAGGAGGAATAACTCGGGATTACCAGAAATCTGGCAGGTGTGGTTGGAATGGCAAAACTTGGCAGTTGGATGCGATGTGGATCGGGCGGCAGTCGACGGCGAGGGCCTTGGCGACCCGGTCGCCGGACGGATCTTTTGGCTCTTGGGACTTGGAACGTCACCTCACTGGGGGGGAAGGAGCCTGAGCTTGTGCGGGAGGCTGAGAGGTACCGGCTAGATATAGTCAGGCTCACCTCCACGCACAGCTTGGGCTCTGGAACCTAGCTCCTTGAGAGAGGCTGGACCCTCCATTTTTCTGGAGTTGCGGCGGGCTGGTGTGGCTTTGCTCACAGCCCCCAACAACAGCTTGTCCATAACAAACACCATGTTCGAGCACAGGGGTGTCCATAAGTGCACGTGGCACCAGGACACCCTAGGCCGGAGGTCGATGATAGACTTTGTAGTCGTGTCATCTGATCTCCGGCCGTGTGTCTTGGACACTCGGGTGAAGAGAGGGGCTGAGCTGTCAGTTGATCACCAACTGGTGGTGAGTTGGATACGCTGGCGGGGGAGGAAGCCAGACAGACTTGGCAGGCCCAAACGTGTTGGGAACGTCTGGTGGAGCCCTCTGTCCAAGCGGTCTTCAACTCCCACCTCCGGGAGAGCTTTTCTCAGATCCCGGGGGAGACTGGAGACATGGAGTCTGAGTGGACCATGTTCTCTACCTCCATTGTCGAAGCTGCTGCTCGGAGCTGTGGCCGCAAGGTCTCTGGTGCCTGTCGTGGCGGCAATGCCCGAACCCGGTGGTGGACACCGGAAGTAAGGGATGCCGTCAGGCTGAAGAAGGAGTCCTATAGGGCGTATAGGGCATGGGACTCCTGAGGCAGCTGACGGGTACCGGCAGGCCAAGCATGCCGCAGCCCGGGCTGTTGCAGAGGCAAAAACTCGGGTCTGGGAGGAGTTCGGGGAGGCCATGGAGGAGGACTATTGGTCGGCCTCGAGGAAATTCTGGCAAAACGTCCGGCGTCTCAGGAGGGGGAAGCAGTTCTTCACCAACACTGTTTACAGTGAAGGGGGGGAGCTGTTGACCTCAACTGGGGATGTAGTCGGGCGGTGGAAGGAATACTTTGAGGATCTCCTCAATCCCTCTGTCATGCCTTCCATTGAGGAAGCAGAGGATGAGTGCCCAGGGGCGGACTCGTCCATCACCCAAGCTGAAGTCACCGAGGTGGTTGGAAAGCTCCACGGTGGCAGGGCCCTGTGGGTGGATGAGATGTGTAGGGACTGTCGTGGTTGACACGTCTCTGTCTCTGCCTGGCAGTCGGGGACAGTGCCCCTGGGCTGGCAGACCGGGGTGGTGATCCCTCTTTTCAAGAAGGGGGACCGGAGGGTGTGTTCCAACTACAGGGGGATCACACTCCTCAGCCTCCCCGGGAAAGTCTACTCCAGGGTACTGGAGAGGAGGATCCGGCCGATAGTCGAACCTTGGATCCAGGAGGAACAATGCGGTTTCCGTCCTGGTCGTGGAGCACTGGACCAGCTCTATACCCTCCGTTGGGTGCTCGAGAGTTCATGGGAGTTCCCCCAACCAGTCCACATGTGTTTTGTGGATTTGGAGAAGGCGTTCGACCGTGTCCCTCGTGGCATCTTGTGGAGGGTGCTCCAGGAGTATGGGGTCTGGGGCCCTCTGCTAAGGGCAGTCCGGTCCCTGTATGACTGGAGCAGGAGTCTGGTTCGCATTGCCAGCAGTAAGTCCGACCTCTTTCCAGTGCATGTTGGACTCCGGCAGGGCTGCCCTTTGTCACCGGTTCTGTTCATAATTTTTATGGACAGAACCGAATTTCTAGGTGCAGCCAGGGGCCGGAGGGGGTTCAGTTCGGGGATCACAGGATCTCATCTCTGCTTTTTGCAGATGATGTGGTCAAGTTGGCTTCTTCGAGCCTGGACCTTCAGCGTGTGCTGGTGCGGTTTGCAGCCGAGTGCAAAGTGACTGGGATGAAAATTAGCACCTCCAAATCAGAGGCCATGGTTCTCGACCGGAAAAAGGTGGCTTGCCCCCTCCAGGTCGGTGGAGAGGTCCTGCCTCAAGTGGAGGAGTTTAAGTATCTCAGGGTCTTGTTCACGAGTGAGGGGAGGATGGAGCGTGAGATTGACAGGCGGAGTGGTGCAGCGTCTGCAGTCATGCGGACGCTGTATTGGTCCATTGTGGTGAAGAAGGAGCTAAGCCGAAAGGCGAGGCTCTCTATTTACCAGTCAATCTACGTTCCAACCCTCACCTATGGTCATGAGCTTTGGGTCATGACCGAAAAAAACGAGATCCCTGATACAAGCGGCCGAAATGAATTTCCTCCGCAGGGTGGCTGGGCGCTCCCTTAGAGACAGGGTGAGGAGCTCAGTCACCAGGGAGGAGCTCGGAGTAGAGCCGCTACTCCTCCACGTCGAGAGGAGTCAGTTGAGATGGCTTGGACATCTGTTCCGTATGCCTTTGGGACGCCTCCCTGGGGAGGTGTTCCGGGCATGTCCCACCGGGAGGAGGCCTCGGGGTAGACCTAGGACACGTTGGAGTGACTATGTCTCTCGGCTGGCCTGGGAACGCCTCGGGATCCCACCGGAAGAGCTGGAAGAGGTGTCTGGGGCGAGGGAAGTCTGGACCTCTTTGCTCAGACTGCTGCCTCCGCGACCCGGCCCCGGATAAGCGTTAGTTAATGGATGGATGGATGGATGGATGGATGGCAGTTGGATATGTCTGCATGACTTTTCCTAATTCCAATAGTTTAAGGTTCAACCATTTGGCACAAGGAATAACATTTCATTCTAGATTGGAAATGAGGATGGTGAAAAGATGAATTTTGGGGTATGGGTATGCATAATATTGAGTTATTTTGGTGTTTTGCGCCAGTATCATTCAGTGGGGACCAAGTCCATACTCTGCTTGTCAGTGAAGGAGGCACGTCCTTTGTGTGGAGAATGGTCTTAAAGCGTCATGCATTTGCTGTCAGATTCAGGCTAATGATCTAGTTGAGCAGTGTCAGACTTGTTTCAGAACAGACGAACAGTAGATATGCTTGGAATATTTAGACAGCTTGCTGGATGGATGAACACGTATCATTGAGGTGGCCAGGTTAATGTCAGTAAGAACGCTTGTGTCACTGGAGGTGGGTCGAACTGTTTGGGTGATTTGAGTTTGAGAAGACAGGCTGTACCAGGAAGGATAATATGTTCTTTCTGTGTGTGTCTGTGAGAACTCATCAGCCAGTATTGCAGCCTGTAAAAGTGATCTAACTTTCAGCTCATTTAAATGCACCACAGTTTTTTTTTTTGTTTTTTTTTTCTGGCAGGTACTTTTTAAATTCCTCCTGCAGAATTATCTCTTGCAGCTGCTCAGATACTGTGACTCTGCTGGTTTGTGACACCACTTGTCAAAACGCACACAATTTTCCTGAGCAGTCTCCATATACTCTGTGTATGGCTGGGAGTATTTCACAATTTCGGAGTGTTTTTTTTTTTTTGCCAATAAACGTCAGAAACTAATTCATAGGCCTCCAACACAAACTCATGGTCTGGGCTTTCTGAAATGCAGAAAGCAGCACCTGACTCTAGCCCACAGCACATATTGCATAACCCCCCAAATAGGTTATTCAATTATTAAATTCATACATTTGATTATATGATTTATTACAGAAAAAGGTATCATATAGATAGACCATCCATATCAGCCATTTAGCTGGTGGGGACCCGTTTTTACCGTGGGTGTACTCTGTGCCATTGAACAGACAGAAAACACAGGCAAATTTTTTTTAAAAATCCTCAAAAGAAAAAAGTCAGCCTGACCCACAGAGAGGGTATGTGTTTGTGTGTGAATGTTCTATCAGAGGTGTCAGGGGTTAGTGAGAGTATAAGAACTCTTCAGCTACAAATAATTGCTTAAGAGAAGTCTGTTGGACATTACATGTGTACTGTAGAAGGCGATAGGCCCTCAGCACAGATTTATAGATTCTGCAGTGATTTATGTTTGGCTCCTCTACTTTTCCAGATAAAAGCTCATGGTCCAGCCTGATATTCCTCTGATATTGGATGCAAAGGTTTTTTGTGCTACTGGGAGTCAGAAAGCTGAACCCTTCTTCATGCTAATGAAGATGTCGAAAGATGAGGAGATAGAGATGATATTTTAGAGCGGTTGTTTAACAGCTTTCCTTTTGGCAGTTGTCCCCTCACTGTGATTAAAAAAAGTTGCACTTCATTAAGATTTGAAGCGAAGTAAAAGCTGTTTGGCTCCTGGGAGCAGAGTAGGACTCCTTTTCTTTGGAAATTCAGTGGCAGGTTCTCTGCCAACCCTCACACAAGCACACATGGAGGGAGATTAACAGAAAGGTGGGGAGAGTGGCTGTGTGTGCATATATAGTCTCTGCATGCCAGTGAATAGTGTCTCTTGAGCAAACAACCAAAACTTTTATGTAGCTCAACTGATACACATCATAAAGATCATAGATGCACCAGTCACATCAACTGGTGACAACTGGTATCTGTCTGGTGTGGCGAAAGAAACTGACCAGTTATTCAAACGCTTCAAATAGAAAAGTCTACATAAATAGAAAAAAATAGTGTAATTGACTTTTGTGAGATTTGTAAATCATTCATCATACACTACATATATAGTGAAGAAAATTTGAATTAAATATGATGTAGCATGTGATGTAACCTTGTGAATGGCATTTTGGCATGTCATAACAGCCTTAATTAAATAGTTTTCTTCACAGTGCCAACTTTATATTTGGTACGTATATCAATTAGACCTAGCGCTTTTCACTGATCCAATTTGTTTTCTGGTGAACCTTGTCAGATTTTTGCTATAAGCATTCAAAATACAGACGGGACAAGCTTTTTTTCTATTTTTAGAGGCTTATATACGAGAAAGTATAATTTTTGTCACAGATATAACATGTTTTCCTGATAGTACTATAACCTGTCTTATATATTAAAAGGAATCAGACATCTGGTGTCATTAAGTCTGGAGATATAGAGAGGGTAAGATAAAGTGGCTCCACCTGGAGCAGCTACAGCAGTAAAATGCTGCTTACAGGTTGATGTATTAACAGTCTAATTATGTATCAGTTGTACATTTTTCTATGTAAAAAGTACTTAATTGTGACACTTTGAGCACATTTTGCTGATATCTTGAGATGGATTTTGAATGCAGGACTTTTACTTGTAATGGCGTATTTTGACATGGCTGCATTGGTACTGCCGGTTCGGGCTGGCTGGCTGGGCCCCGTGAGCAAAAGCCTGGCCAACAGGCGCTCGCTTGCGAGCCCCAAACCCGGGCCTGGCACCAGGGTGGGGCCCAGCTGCGCCCTACCAGGCAACATCACTGTTCATAGAAGTTTTTGAACTGCATTTAGTCTGACCCATCACCCAGGACCTGTTTGCCTTGGGAGACCCTATCAGGGGCATAAAGCCCCTGGACAACATAGCTTCCAGGATCATTTGGGCACTCGAACTCCCCCACCACGATAAGGTAGCAGTTCAAGGGGGAGGATTTTTTTTTTTTTTTAATGTTTTTTTTTTTTTTTTGGTTTTCTTTTTTTTTCTTTTTTTTGGTTTCTGTTTTTATTGTGAGGGATTTTTTTTTTTTTTTTTTTTAAATTCTTTTTTCTTTTTGACCAGTTCTGGGCTTACACTGTCTACTTCCACCTCAGGGCTTTCCTCAGCCCCAGGAAGTGCCGGATTCTCTTCCAGGTTGAAGCCTTCTTTCTCATCACTGAGAGCTTGTCTTCTGAGACTTCAGCCTCCTCAAGGAGTTCAATGTCCGGTGCATTAGGGATGACCTCCTGCTTGCACGCCATCTCCTCAGGCACTTCAATCTGTGGTTGGGGTCCCATGCTAGGCACAATGAAAAGAGACACCTCCTGCTTTGATGACTCTTCAGGGATCTTTGCATGAGACTTGATTTCCTTCTCTAGCTCAGGCTGAAGGTTGCAAGCCTGGTCTCCAATGTTTCCCGTTTCCTTTTCACACCTGAGGCTGAACTCATCGTGTGAAATGCTGAGCCTCTCAAGCTCTTCCTGGAGGAGTTTATTCTTCTCCCTCTCCAACTGGAGCTCAGCTGTGAACCTCTCCTGGCTCAGCGTGTGCGCAGCTTGCAGCTCTTCATAATACGTTAGAAGGAGTTGCTTCTGTTCGACCTCCTTCTTCAGTTGACACTGAAGAGTGTCAGCCTTCTCTCTGGCGCTGACGACCTCAGTTTCATACCTTTGCTGGAGCTGCCGGTGTGAAACATTGATATTGTCCAGTTCCTCTTGGAGAAGCTTGTTCTTCTCCCGTTCGACCTGGAGCTCGGCTGTGAGCTTGCCTTCCATGATTACGTGAGCCACTTGCAGTGTCTCATACTCAGTTTCCAGGACCTTCTTCTTTTTGATCTTGGCATAGTCCCGAGCCTGAGTGGCAATCTTCACAGCGTTGAGAGTTTCTGGGTCACTAAACTTTAACACCCTCTCCAGCTGCCGCTTTGCATCTTTTTCCCTGTTGATGAACATCTCTTTTAGGGATTTCTGCCTGGCCAGCTCTTGTTGTGTCTCAGACCCTCTGGCCCTCTCGGTGCACAGGTCCTCATTCAGCTGTTGAACTTGTTGACGAAGTGCATGGCACTCTGTCATGAGGTTCTGCTGAAAATGTACGTCTCCTCTTGATTCCCTTACTCGCCGCATTGTCTTTGCTGGTGGAATTAGTGTGGTCTGTCTCACAAAAGGAATGCAGGTCGTTTCTGTCTCTCAAAGAAATGCAGGTTGTCTCTGGTGAACAAATGCTGTCTGTCTCGCCTATATTGCAATTATTCACCTTTAATCCTTTGAACCTTTGATCTTTCAGAACCTGTCCAGAACAGAACCTGTGATTCAAATGTAGACACAAAGGTTGAGCCACTAACAACATTCCAAACAGGGTTTAAAGCCTATTATTAATCACAGACTGATTAATGGGTCTAATACAATGACTTCACACAGGAGGAAATTTTAAATTCATAAGCCACACAATGCAACCATTTCATCTTAATCATAATGATATGACTATTAACGATATGGGTGATATTGTAAATGGCTTCAATAAATTCTTTGTAAATGTTGGTCCAAAACTGGCAGGAAAAATCCCTGACCCACTGACATCTGTAGAGGGGAACAATGGCTTTATTGAAAGGAATCCAAATTCCATGTTTCTCACAGCAGTGGATGAGAGGGAGGTTGTACAGACTGTTCATAACTGCAAAAACAAAACTTCAACTGACTGTAATGACATTGATATGACAATGGTTAAAAATGTAATCGAGGGAATTTCTAAACCACTTACATACATCTGTAACTTATCATTCCAAACTGGTACATTTCCAAGTAAAATGAAAATCGCCAAGGTTATACCGCTGTTCAAAACTGGGGACAAACACCATTTCACAAATTACAGGCCTGTTTCTCTTCTCCCTCAATTCTCCAAAATCTTAGAAAAGCTGTTTGTCAGCAGATTAAACAAATTCATTGATAAACACAAGTTATTATCAGACTGCCAGTATGGATTCAGACCAAACAGGTCAACAGCCTTAGCAGTTACTGAGTTAATTGAAGAAATCACGAATGCAACTGACTGCAAAAAATATGCTATTGGGATATTTATTGATCTCAAGAAAGCATTCGATACAATTAATCATGAAATATTAATCAATAAATTGGACAGGTACGGTATCAGGGGGGTGGTCTTAAACTGGATGAGAAGCTATTTAAAGAACAGGCACCAGTTTGTGAAAATGGGTGAGTATGAGTCATCATGTTTGGATATTGCTTGTGGTGTCCCCCAGGGGTCAGTATTGGGTCCAATTTTGTTTTTGCTTTACATTAATGATTTATGTAATGTATCACAATCATTAAAATTAGTACTATTTGCAGATGACACAAATGTCTTCTGTATTGGAGAGAATTTGCAGCAGCTTCTGGAGGTAATCACGCTGGAAATGACTAAATTAAAAAACTGGTTTGACAATAATAAATTATCGCTAAATTTAAGTAAAACAAAGATGATGTTATTTGGAAACTGTAGAACAACCAATCAAGTAGAACTCAAGATAGACGGTGTCAACATTGAAAGAGTATTTCTGATCAAATTTTTAGGAGTGTTGATAGACCACAAAATCTGCTGGAAACCTCATATAAAACATGTCCAATCAAAACTCTCAAGAAGCATCTCAGTCTTGAGCAAAGCAAAACACGTATTGGATCATAAATCACTGCATATCCTCTACTGCTCCCTGGTCTTACCGTATCTAAATTACTGTGTGGAAGTCTGGGGCAACACCTACAAAAGCTCATTGCAACCACTATTCATACTGCAGAAAAGAGCCATACGAATAGTTCATAAAGCAGGATACCAAGATCACACCAACTCATTATTTTTACATTCCCATGCCTTAAAGTTATTTGACCTGGTAGAATACCAAACTGCACAAATAATGTATAAAGCAAAGAACAAGCTACTTCCATATAATATACAGAAACAGTTTTCTCAGGGAGAGGGAGGTTACAGCTTGAGGGAAAGAAATGATTTTAAAATTCCAAAAATCCGTACAACAAGTAAAAGCAAGTGCATTTCAGTTACAGGTGTGAAATTGTGGAACAGCATGAACATGAAACTGAAGCAATGTCCAAACATAAACCAGTTTAAAAAGCGGTATAAAGACTTAATCTTTACAAGGTATAGGGATGAGGAGGGGTTTTTATAGAAAGAAGTGTGAAAGACTGTGTGTAATTTCTGTCGAATGTGATGGTATATATGGGTCTTTGTGTATATGTGTATACATATGTGTGTGTGTGTGTGTATATGTGAATATGTATGAGTGTGTGTATACTTGTATATAAATATGTATATAGGTAATTTAGACACAAACTGTTATATAGGGTACACAGGGTGAGGAAAGGCATAATTAAATAATGTTCAATGTTTGAAATATAGAGAAGGGGTAGGATTATATAAGTGTATACTTCTTCCTACTCCTTTTCAGGCATGTAAATATGTGCGAATTGAGGAAACAATGAAACGCAGCTCTTACTTTGCTTGACTAATTGTCTTGCAATATAGATATGCTGCTTGTTTTGTTTTGTTTTGTTTTTTGGTTGTTGTTTTCACATGTCTGAAATAAAAAAGGTTTCATTTCATTTCATTTCATCTTTAAATTTTACTCCTCAGCTCAATTCTTATTGAATAAAAGAGCATCAAATTTGATATTTCAAATGTTAATGTCTGTTTACTCTGTTTTTAACATTTTTGTCATATTTTTAAAATTTTCTCTCATGTTAAAGATGCTAATGGTGACAAAGAAAATCAAGTGAGGGCGCTAACAAGTTTTTCACCACATTTAATGAATGTCTTTCCTATTGAACATGCTCAGGTTCTCTGATCATTATCACAGGACAACCCAAAGTCCACAATGGAGAGGGATTTGTATATTGAACAGTGTTGGGCATGTTACTTTTAAGAAGTAAATAGTTATAGTTATTAGTTACTTCTCCCAAAAAGTAACTGAATTACTCCATTATAAAAGTAAAAATTTATGGCATGTCAAATATGACTTCCTGGAATATGCATTTGTCCCTATGGGTTGTCCATGGTAGCACTTTTTGTTTGAATAACTGGTCAATTTCTTTCGTAGATGATGCTGTGAAAGAAGGTTACACCCTGTGAGACATGAAAATATGTTGCATGTTTGTCTGACCTGCAATGGCGGATTGGTAAGATCTGTGCAATATCAGATGAGGAACAGGATGTGCAAGTACTATTTATGCACCCTCATGGTCCTGCAAGGTCTTACAGTTGGCCCAGAACAGAAGATATCTGTTGGGTTCATCCTCATTTTGTGCCTGAATAATTGCTGTTTTATAGGACTTCCGTACTTTTTGCACTTCTGCACTTTGGTGATTCTGCACCATGCTGTTCCACTGCTCAGTGCCATTTATTGTCTCACTGGCTCTCTTTGTCTCCCTCCCTACTGTATAGGTACATTTTGGCTACATACACATTTTAAAATAAATGCAGAGTATATAGTATTGCCACACAAACCTTCACATACGCCAAACAGAATGCAGGGTTAGACGAGGGGTAATGTGCACTCAGAGAGACAGAGATTGGGAGAGGGACAATAGGTTTAAGGCTCAGGTCCCAGTAAAGAGCTTTGTGTCATAGTAGCTTTGACCGTGGATACATTACTGAGTCTCTGCAAACGCAGACAAAGTAGATCTGATTCACATGGATGGTTCCTCCTCTGCAGGGAAATTGAGATATGTCTCTGTCCTTCTCTATACTCTTCTATCCCCCAAACAAGGCTTTATATGTGTGTGTGTGTGTGTGTGTGTGTGTGTGTGTGTTTTCGACACTCTTGAGCTGTTCAGATCTTGAACACAGAGCTAAAAGAAAAAGGTGGGGGGTCAAAACTTGTGTTCCGCTTTTTGTTTCGTAGCAAACATTAAGGTGCATTGTTACTCTTGTCATGTTCGGAGCCTGCGGTGCGTTGCTTTATTTACTCAGCCTAAAGTGAGTTATCCATGGTCCATGTCGGTAGTCAAGTTTGATTACCTGCAGCGTGAGCGATTAGGGCAACAGCAGAGTATATAGACAGGCATCTATTAAGAAATATATAGATAAATTAAAATTAGCTCCACCTTTACCCACTGACACATGAAAGCAGTGGCCACATTAATGCATCAGTAATGATCATCCAATAATATAGGGCATAATTAGAACTGTTACTTTTGGTAGTTAAATATATTTTGAAGTTAACACTTTTGTACTTTTACCTTAACTAACATTTTTAAGGACTATACAATATTTCTTCAGTGTGCTGTAACTGCTTTTCAACCTGCTAAACTCTTACATAGACAAAGAGACTGAAAAATAAAAGGAAAGAAAAGCACAGTGTGTGTTCTCTCCTTCTGCTTCCCCTCTCTCACCCCTCTGTGCCTCTCATTCTTCCTCCCTCTGTCTCTACTTTTTCCATTTCCCTCTCACCTATCCTTGATCTCACGCTCTTCTGCCTTAGCTTCTGGGCCTGCTCTCTCCCCCTTGTGTGTGTGTGTGTGTGTGTGCCAGCTTATCTTGTGGTCCATTTTTCCTGTTGTTAGACATGTGATTAGAAAATCGAAATGCAATTAAAGTTATTTGTTTATCAGAACGAGATTTTGTTTTCTTATTGTATTCTAATCTTAAAACGCTCCACAAGGCTTTATTTGCATATTTAAATCGCAAAAATTTAGTTTCATGTCTTGTCACTGTTTCCACTGTTCTACAGTCTGCAGCTCTGGGTGTGTGAACCAAATGAATGGACACATGACTGTGACATGTGTTATTGCTTTGAAAAGATCATCTCCAATGAGATCTTCGATACCAAATACATTTGCATGTGTTACATTGTTTAGGTAAAGAACATATGTGACAGGTGATCGATGAAGCCATATTAACTTAGAGCTGTCCACACTTGTGACAGGCACCACTGTTAATGATCAGACAGCTCAACCAACAAGCAGATAACAAATCACCTTACTCTGCCATTTGAATAGAAAAGAGCATGTCTCACAAATGTCAAACATGCTATAGTTTGTTAAACTGTGCATCACTTACAAGCTTCACCTCCATAGTCGTAATATTATGAAGGTATTTCAGGTGCAAAATGTTTGAGCACCTGTAACATTGAATTTGTATGTGTATCAGCAAATTTGTATTCCCACACTCTATGAGTTGTGTACTTGTAAAATAATTTCTTGTATGTGCCGATTTTTTTTCTTCCCACAAATACAACACAAAAATACATATTCACAAAATTGTAATTTCAGGTGCACAAATCACATTTACAGGTGCACAAATCACATTTACGGGTGCACAAATCATATTCCCAGGTGCACAAATCCTTTTCTACAAGTCACACATTTCAACACTGACACGCTCACATTTTGCACCTATTGTTGCAGCGCACTAGGTGCAAAACATACTTGTGCACCTGTATGGTATGAAGTGAAGCTGCAGTGAGAATTTGAATATGTGCAAATCTGAATGTGAACTTGTGCAATAACTATGTGAATTAATTTACCAAGAAAATAGCTGTGTCATTTAACACACTAACACAAATAGCGATTTACAACCACTCGAATCCTCCCCACGAGTCACACATTCTCTGTTTTCTACAAGTGCGAATCAGAAATCGTACTTCCGGTTCTGCTGAGATATTTGGTGCAAAACTACAGAACGAAGCTACAAAACTACAAAACGAAGCTTTGTCCGCCCAGCCAATCAGAGGTTTTCATTCAATCCGAGATCGGTCGTTTTCGTCCCACAGCCAATTGGAAGGAGGGACGCTATCGACGTACCAGGTCGAAGGGAAAGGCTACGAGCGACCCTGCTAGCGGTAAATGCAGCAGCGAAGTTGAGTTTTTAAGACATATAAATTACAAAACCTCATCAGGAAGCCACAGAAATTAGTGGGCGGACAAAGCTTCTCTCTGACTGGCCGAAAAGTCTGTCAATCTGAGAGCGGACCCGCATTTTGCTCATAGAATATATGAACAGATCGTTTTGTAGTTTTGTAGCTTCGTTTTGTAGTTTTGCACCAAATATCTCAGCAGAACCGGAAGTACGATTTCTGATTCGCACTTGTAGAAAACAGAGAATGTGTGACTCGTGGGGAGGATTCGAGTGGTTGTAAATCGCTATTTGTGTTAGTGTGTTAAATGACACAGCTATTTTCTTGGTAAATTAATTCACATAGTTATTGCACAAGTTCACATTCAGATTTGCACATATTCAAATTCTCACTGCAGCTTCACTTCATACGATACAGGTGCACAAGTATGTTTTGTACCTAGTGCGCTGCAACAATAGGTGCAAAATGTGAGCGTGTCAGTGTTGAAATGTGTGACTTGTAGAAAAGGATTTGTGCACCTGTGAATATGATTTGTGCACCTGTAAATATGATTTGTGCACCTGAAATTACAATTTTGTGAATATGTATTTTTGTGTTGTATTTGTGGGAAGAAAAAAAATCGGCACATACAAGAAATTATTTTACAAGTACACAACTCATAGAGTGTGGGAATACAAATTTGCTGATACACATACAAATTCAATGTTACAGGTGCTCAAACATTTTGCACCTGAAATACCTTCATATAATATCACCTGCCCTGCACTTTTAAGGCAGTATCTTTATAAGTCCTGTTTATGCAGTAAAGTTCACAAATCCTCTCACAACTTCAGCGAGTGTAGCTGACATGATTAATCTTAGAAAGAGGCAGAAGAACAAAAAACAAAAACGAAAAATAAAAAGCTGGAAATGTTAAAAGACACTTGTAAAAAATGTAACCAATAATGTGGCACAGTTTTGTTTGACACATCAATTTGTTCTTTTGTTTGTACTCAGTTGTTTTCCGTAAATGTCTTAGACGCCTCCTGTGCTGCTCAGTAACAGGGTGCTCTGTCTGTCTGTCATCAGAATCAACAGTTTCTGAGATATCACTTAATGTTTTAACCTTTAATTTTAGCGCCCGCTCCCCTGATGCCAATCAGTGTCATTGTGTAAATGCTGAGACGCAGTGTGATGGGACGCTGTCCCTCCCAGGCTTGTCACATATCACCTGACATACAGAATCATATTTGATGGACAGAGGCGCAGATAAATAGAAAAGGCCTGATCCATTGTCCCAGCGCCTCATTTCCTCGCATTAATATTCACACTTTTTCTGTGTGATTCATATATTCCCATAAGCCTGTCAGGGAAATATTGTTCGGCAAATATGTAATTATTATTCTTTGTTACCTGTATCTGTGTGTGTGCGCGCTCAGTGTCGTGTGAGTGCACTGACGCACATGGGTATGCTCCGGAGATCACCACTCCAGTTCTCAGCTACACTGGAGGGGCTACAAGAGGGGGCACAGGATGTGAGGGCAGGGGTGGGGGGTCGGGGCGGGGGAATGTTCCCCCTAGTTTTCAGTATCCATGGTAACACCATCCTTCCCTGCCAGGATGTGTGTCAGTGGTGCTGAGATGGGCTGCAGAGAGACACAAGGGGGGTTGGAGAGAGGGAGGGAGAGGAGAGAAAGGGTGGGAGAATTGAAAGAAATAATATTGGAAGGAGAAGTGGATGATGGGGATTGAAAGAATGTGTATAACGGACAGAGTTTGTGGAGATGTGGTAAATTGACAAATAGAGAGCGGTGGGAATGAGGACATTCAGTGACTACACTTGTACCTGCTAGTTCAATGCACAGTAATGCAACACCTCTTACATGCCTGCATCCTCCACCCACGTGCTCTGACCCCCACACCCCAAACACACACCCCTCTCTGTGGCAACACTGGCACTATGCATTTTGGCTGGAGCTGCGACTTCCTCCCTCTCCCCACCTCTCTTCCTGTCTACCTATCTGATGATCCAGTCCCTCTGTCTCTCTCGGTTGTGGGAGTCAGACTGAGTTTACCACGATGCCAAACTGCTTATTGATCCAGAACGGGATCCACAGAGAGGCAGGTGAAAGGGGAGGGCGACAGTTCAATACAAGCCTAACGATTTGATTCTAATATGGCAGGGGGTGAATTTGCGTTGGTGTAGTGGGAAAGTCTGGGTGTACTATAGCTTCAGTATAGGATTTTTTCTATATGTGTGTATGTTTTGTGTGTGTGCATGTGTGTATAATACTGATGGCCTGCCAGAAGAGGAAACTTGTCAGCTGTTCCCGCTGTGCTGCGAACAACAGGGAGACAGACAGAGAGAGAAAAAGAGACAGATATGGTGTGTGTGTGTGTTTTGTATATTTGTGTGACCGCACTGTTTGTGCCTGTCTGTGATTGTGATAAATGGATTTAGCTGCTCATTTCTGCTTCAGCTCAGTAACCATAAATACAAGTTCTGTTGTGCTGAAAAACACTGAGATCCATATTCCACTTTTGCTGCCAAAAATGAGATGTTGAATGGAGGAAATAATGTGTCTTTTCTTTTTTGGATGGTTGGACACAGACACACTCTGCTACTCTTAAAAAAAGAGGTAATTCTCTTCCATTTATCTCAGAGCAGAACATATTTTCTTTCTCTTTACTGCCTTCATTTATTCCAATTACATAAACATTTTTCATCACTGCTATTGATCGTGAGATTATGCACCATTAAATATCGAAAGAAGAAAGTTTCTGTGCCTCGCAGTACGTCAGAAAGCCACTTGACAGCAGCCTGGACACTGGACTTTGTCACAGAGAGAGTGTGAGCTAATGGAAGTACATCTGAATCACTGCATGACCAAGGTACCGTTGGTGATATTAAAAATGAACCATTGTCCATGTACACTTGACTTGAGAAATACATCCAATATAAATTGATGAAAACGGCGACAAGAAGGAGCAAGAACGTGGAAGGACAAAGTGACTTGTGGAGGAGAACGGACCAGGTCCAAGGGAGTTGATATCAGCCTCTATGGCTCGGACCATTTCATTGCAGCTTTCTCCAGAATCAGCAGAATGTCCTTTTTCTTTTCTTTCTTTCTTTCTTTCTTTCTTTCATTCTTTCTTTCTTTCTTTCTCTATCTGACTTTTCCACATACACACACATTCAACGTCTCTATCAGCTAGAATGTGGGTGCATGAGAAGCAATTTCACAGCCCTTGGCCTGAACCACCTCAGCACCTGCAACTTCGTTACATTACAGTAGCACTGGTCTGCTGAACACGCACCTACACCTACACACACACACACACACACACACACACAAACACAAACACACACACACACACACACACACACACACACACACCCCTACACACACACACGCGCGTGCACAGTGAAGTGCAACAGCTTTTGTTGTGGCCCTGAATGTGGCTCTTCATGATAATGGTGCTCACATGCAGTCTTATTGGCCAGTGGTCTGGTAAACAGTAAATCAGTTTGTGGAACAGCAAAAGCTGCAGAATAATGAGGGGCACAACAGTGCTGGACAGGAAGAGATACCGTTTGAAGCTACAAAACACACAAAGTAAGACAATAAATAAATATAACAAGCACATGTTGTAACAATAAAGCAGGTTACATAACCTCATTCCAGTTGTCTGAACATCTTCTGTTTGTTCGCCAATTTAAGTCTGTCGTGCTCATTGACAGCTGTTTCTGCCACCTGTAGGCAGGGTTATGAATGGGGGCTTTATCCTCATAGCTTTTGGCAGAAAGTTACAAACATTTTGACAATGAAAATAAAGAAATTTGGCAGAATAATGGCATTGATGTAGCTGTGTGGTTGTAAGCCAATTTTGTGAAAATGTTTTCGTTAAATGCAAGTGGCCAATGACATCTCATTTTAGGAAGTTTGTGTTTTGCTTACACAATAGCTGTTTGATAAATGAATCATACTGTCTCCTTTTGCACAAATGGATAATGGGCATTGTCATTAACTCCAGTGAAATATATCCTGAAGCCAGCTTCCTTCCCTCTGCTCTGAAGTTAAATTGCTGTGCACCCAGCTCAGCACCGCCTTCCTTTAAATGGAGGGCCGAGGCAGAGAGGCATCACACTGACTGTTTGTTGTCTTGTTTATTTCTGCTGTGTGATAGGCTGTTAGATCAATCCACATTGAGTAAAGCATGTCCAAAGTTATCAACACAAATTTAATCATGCTCCCCTATCACCCAGCCCTGATCCTGTCTACCCCTATTTCTTTCCTTCTTCTGGCTCCCAACTGTTATAAGGTCAGCCTTCACTTCTTACAGGCTACTCGACAGGTGTCAATCAAGCCATGGTTAACTAAAACGCTGTGCGATCATTAGACTGACTGCAGTTCACTGGCTGGTTGCTCCCCTTGTCATTCACCGCGGCTCGTCGGCCCTCACTCTGTCTTTCATCAGCCCTGTTTCTCTGCTGGCTTCTCATCTCTTCTGATGGAAGGTTTCTCACTCCTCTGCCCTCATCTTGACACAGACAAAATGGATCGAGCTTATCTCTCCCCACTGTCAGTCCATTTCTTTCACTCCCTTCTCTCTTCTTGCGTCCACTTTTTCTGCTGCTTTTCTCTTACTTTGTGCTTTTGTTTAAAATTCCCAATCTGTTTGGACCAAGCGGCAAACTCCGGCGCTGAAAAATGAAGCCAATGCGGAAGTGCAAAAAAGCTGCAGTTCCTCGAATAACCGCCAGAGCAGGCCGCAGAAGGGAGTCAATTACATTTGAGCCCCATGTTAAAATGTCCGATTTTACGACAGAAAAAAACATATTTACAGCCTGGTTCAAAACATGGCTCTAGTCTCATAAGCTGTTTTTCTACTCCATACTCCATTAAAATATACAGCATACATCATTATGCACAATTCATAGCTGTCAGTCTAAGTGGCGCCACTTTGATTGACAATTAGCCACTGACGGTCTAATGGGCGTCACCCTGGCTAATTCTAGTCACTGAGTTTGGGAAAGAGATCGTCGTGGGGTTAGCTGGCTAGCAACGATATTTAGCATTTAACCTAGCTGGTTAGCCGTAGCTAGTTTGATTATTTCGAATAAAGCGGCTTTTTTCAGCCAATAGCGTTCATTCAGCCGGCCCATAGGACCCGCCTCAGCTCCGCCCTCGCTCCACCTCTTTGTCCATATTTGGAGTAACCTGGAGGTAGGCTACCAAGATGGCTACGCACTACGATTTGCTTCATTTTTGCTCTTCAGAAACCTATGGGTGACGTCACGGACACTACGTCCATATTTTATACAGTCTATGGTCTTGACCTGGCCCCTTATTTACAACAGATTAGTCTCTCTCCTTTGTCCTTTCTCCTCAGCTATGTTCACTTCATCTTCACTTCAGATGTACTGTCTGTTCCCTGTGGTCTCTCCTGCATTCTCTCTTCCCTTTGCTCACCTCCACACTTTCTCCCTCTCACCCATCATTTTGACCCTTGTGTCTCTCAAAATTCAGCTACAATACAGTTTATGTCACATCTTCCCACTTTCTCTGTCCCCCTTCTTTCTTTCTTCTCACCACCACCTTACAAACCCTCATCTCTCCCTCACCTCTTATCTCTCCCACCACCTACCTCCTCCTCCATCTTCTCCATTCTCTACCTAACCTCTTCCCTCCTCCTCATCTCCTCTCATGCTGACACCAGCCCCCCACCTCAACTCCCAAAAGTGTGAACCTGTCTCCCCCCTTTCCCCCCTCTGTCACCGACAGAATGGCCATGCCAGTGTTGATTAGAGCCCACATGGCCAGATGCTCAGCTAGGCTTAGCAGAGGCCTGTGGGAAAGAGAGCTGCTTATTCTAGCCTCAGGAGATGGATTGAAAACGACGGGAGCTAAAACAAGCAAGCATTCTCTCATTACACTCGCACATTGAACACACCCACACATGCGCACTAGTACACAACTAAGCACGTCACAGCGGGCTACTCAAGAAGAAAACAGATGCATGCGCAAGCACATCGTGAAGTCACACACTTAAACAATTCTTTTCCTCATGCATTTTGCATTTGATGGTTGATATTGCTGAGGATTGATTGTGTTTGGAGAACAGCGCTGTATACATGCATAAATACATATGTTCAGTGTAATGCAATGAATTTCAATATCATGTTCATCCTTTCAGGAAAAGAGTTTTTTTCTGTCAGTGTGTTTGTAATTATTTGACCATTGTTCTTTACTATTTTGTCTTAGTGTCAAACAACTCATTAAATATGTATCTACATTCCAGACATTGTTCTGAATACATATTATCATAAAATAGTATTAAGTACAAATTTGTACACAAGATTTCTGCAAACTAGGCATGTATTGATCTGCCTTTCTCAGTCCTGATACTGATCCTGATACCTCAACTCAGATGTTTTGTCAATACAGAGGACTCAATCAATACAAGTGGTCTCATTTACATACATTAAAAACCAAAATGAATGGAACTCATTGAGATGATTTTGAGTAAGATAAATTGAGGCCAGACTAAAGACAGTTGTCCTGCCATAAATGAAGGAATGTATCTGATAGTTGTAACTCTGAATTTTATAACGCTGGCAAAGAAATTGTATTTGTAGCCCAGCCCACTTAATAAAGTCAGTATCGACATCGATATTGATCCACCCTGAATATTATACGCATTTTTTTAAACGTTTTCATAACTTGGGTGTTTGACTCGACTGTTGATCTCCCATTCTTTCACACATTTCTATCCATCATTCATACATAACTTAACCACGGGATTTAGGACAGACTCTTTTTATCCCCTTTATATTGCGCTCTGATTTACAATTACTTGCCCATGACTCAGAGCAAGTGCACCTCCTGTAGGTCTATTTCAAAAAAAGCCATTAATACATGAAATGTTGAGGCGGATGATTTATTTTTTTGAGGAGTATTTAGGATTTCAATTAAATATTATATAGCTCGATCAATGCGTACAGACCTGGATGAAATAGAAACGCTACTTTCTGGGTTTTACTCTAGCTACTCGCTTCTGTTTTATAGGATATTATATAGCTGCGGGCGAATCAATAAATTACCTATAAGTCACTCCATAAATCTGAGTGCAACCTGCTGTAAAGACTGCCATCAGGATAGCAGAAATCCCATTCCAGATCATTTCAGTGAAGGTCTCCTCAAGGCCATTGAGTTGAAGGGCCAGACCCTCAGATTATAAATCATCGAGTTACATTGTGAAAACCCAAACACTGATGCTGGAAATTAGTGCGTGCAGCAGACTGGAAGGGCTATTGAAGATCGAGGAATAGATTTAAAGCCTCTTATGTTCCCCAGTCTCCATCTATTAAACTAAAATCTCTGTAAATCTGTTTAAATATTTATGTAAGCTGTGCCTGCTTAAATCTGCTACTTGAATTTCTTTGAAAGTAACAGCTAAAGAGAAAAGAAGAGCCCATCTTCTAAGTGTAAAGGGCTTTGTTTGCCTTTTTTTAGCAGCTGCATGATACAATACGTGCAGTATTAAGTGCTAAAGAAAAACATTGAGAGGCTTGTTAAGTTTGCAAGTGGTGAATTTGTGCATTGTGTGTGATTAAAAGAGAATCCCAGTGGCACTTAACAAATTACAGGATTTACATAAATGTACCATGTCTATCCTTAGTGCTTATTAATGAAATTTCACAAAGCTATTTTTTAAATGTGGTTGTTATGTGGTTCTAATTGGACGATGGCATGATGAAATTGTGGGCAATTTTCTCAGGAGGATTAATTCTTCACTCTAAATCTTGCGTTTATGAGTTTTTCTGTCACTGGTGTTATGAAAAGTCTGAATATTATTAATATCTTGTTCAAAATGAATGCTTATCTTGAATTTGCACTTCATGGGGAATAGAGAGGTGAGAAAAGTTGGTTTGGGCTGCACTTGGTTGGCCTGTGTATTTGATCAATTTGCTGCCGTCCTCTAGTCTTTCAGACTGAAGGAGAGTTACTGAGTAGAGGTGGAAAAGGTTTGTTAGGATTGAAACTTTTCTGGAGGCCAGAGAAAGACCCTTAATCTGCACTTGGTTATATTGTGTTTTGGCCATTTTGCAATTTAGTACAAAAGTAGTGGAAAATATTTGTTTGGGCTGAGGCAGTCTGCACTTATTTGTATTTGTATTGCACCTTTCCTCCAGACCAGATCTACTGACTAGAGGTGAAAAATGTTGGTTTGTACTGATTCTCTGTTAATGGTCTGCACTTTGTTCTAGACCAGCAGAGAGACTCCAATCTGCCTTGTGTGTTGGCGAATTTGTAAGAAAGTACCTCAAGAAGTGATTAATAAGGTCAAAGTAAGCTCATGCATTTGAAGTTGCTCCTGTAAAGCGCTGTTGCCGTTTCTTGGTTTATGCTTTAAATCTCTCTTAAGCTCCAAAAAGCTGAAACAAGCGGAAAACTAATTTTGTGTGTCTCTGTGTGTGTTAGAGAGAGAGTATGAATGTGTGTGTGTGTGTGGCTGCTTCTCATGCCAGCTACCCTCCAGGAAGGTAAACCCGGTGTTTGCGTGCGTGTTCAGGTCAGTGAATGCTATTTCACTTGCATAAGTGGTTCCCCTCCTTGACAAGATTGCATTTAAAGTCAGTGACCTCATCCTTAATACAAGCAGTAACTACATGGTGCTGGCATTGGTCTTTGCGGGTCTGGATCAAGCACTGAGTCACCGTCTAGTGCTGTTTACCAATGCATTGACTCGCTCCAAGATGGCTGTCTTGTGAAGGTCATTGTATATAATATTGCCCATCTCAGGGTTACATATGTGCATGGTGTGCTCGTGGCTGCTGTAGTTGGGGTTGCAGATGGACTTGATAGACTTGGAGGAGACTGAGAGGGGGCAAGCCGAGAGAGACAGCAGCACTTTGAGTGATATTAAGAGAAGTGTGATAGAGATGGAAGGTGAAATGGCTGTGCTCAGTATATTTTAACTGCATCTCAGTTCAAATGTTTTGTTCCAGCCGGGGTCGAAGAGCAAGGCAGAAACAAAACTGCTAAACTATGCTCTGCATACTAATCTTTGAAAGCCTTAACTGTAATTGTTCAAATTGAATAAGAGTTCTGCAGCGAAGTTGTATATTGGCCAGTCAGAAATGTGCAGAGCTTCAGATTTGCTTTACCCCTCCTATTATCCTCAAATATTACTTACACTTTTCACCCTTGGGGTCAATTTGACCCCAAGGGTGATATTTCCCTCCAAAAAAATGATTTGCAGATTATTATTGACCATTTTTTTGTGTCAGCCACTTTGTGTATTTGTTGAAAACATAAATAACCCCTTGATAATGAAATCTTGACCTGTCCTCTAGCGCCACCATCGGGACAAACAGGCCCAAAAGGGCAAAATTGGAATTAATTTATCTTAAAAGGTTTTCTTCCAAATCTTCTCAAATTTACTGGCAACCTTAGTGACCACAAGAGTATGAACCCTGTTGGTTTTGGTGATGATATGACGTTTCCTGCAGCGCCACCATCAGGTCAAACTTTCAGTTTTAGAGTTAGTGTATAGTGAAAATCTTTCATCCAAATCTTTTCTAATTTGGGGTGCACATTCATGATTCTCACAGAATGATCTATATTGGTTGATGCTGGTTGATGCCCCCCCCCCCCCCCATTTCCTCTTATTAACAATATTTTCAACCGATGGTGTTATGAAGTGCTCAAATGATGACTTGATGTCTTCAACATGGCTGACTGCATATGTGTTGGGGCCTTGAACCATTTTGATAATATTATCAGCGCTAAGTCTACCCTGCTGTTGAAGTGGGGAAAGGGACCATACTATGGTGAGAGAATATTGTTGGACCTCCCCCATGGCATGTATCAACTCAAAAGTATCAACTCTGCACCTGCAGGTGTGGGGATGTTAGGTCACAGATGGGTCACACACAGACAGACAAGTTTTACACAGCTAAAACAGCTTGGGGTCAAATTGACCCCAGAGGAACACCAATGCGTGCAATATGTGTTCAGCACATTAAAAAAATATCATCATGATAATTTTATGCTTAATCAATTGTACCAATCAAATTAGGAAAAGTCATGAAATATGAAGTCAAACAAAAAAAAGGCAACAATTATTTTTTGAATGATAAACATTGATTGGGGTCAAATTGACCTCAAGGATAATAGGAGGGTTAAGTCTGAACTGATGACTGAGTGTCATGCCTCCTCTCTGTAACAGTGCTAACAGTGGATTTTCCATTTCCATATTTTAACCAGCTCATCTTTACACTCTTCCATCTGGATTTTATCAGTGCATAAAGGCATGTAGATCACATCCAGCAGACTCAGTGGATGGGAGGGGACAGACCAAGTGACCTCTGCTGAGACGCTCATGTAATCTATTAGATGGTAAACTTGTTTGTGTCAAGGAACATCATTTTCAAAAAAATTAATATGCGTCAGAGTTCATACTCGTTGCAATTAACCCGGCGGTGTCTGCATAATCCTGTTGTAAAGCCCAGGACACGAGTATGAAGGCAGACAGCATCCTTTCATTTTTACTGTGTTGATGTATATACTATCAACTTGGCTCAACAGGATATTGTGTGCAATATATGCCTTTGCACTGTAAGCTGTCCCTCAGCTTATTATGTTTCTCTGTTATCATCCAAATGCTATTTAGATAAATTGCCAGTAACAGGTGTTTCAGTATAGTCAGACAGTATAGTCTACTTTAAAAGTTAAGCTTATAAGTTTAATTTTCCAGACAATAAAAGAACATATTCCACCACATATCAGTAACATAAATCAATATTTTAGCTCTTGTTGCATATTGTAGCAGGAATGTATTTGTTTTAGTCTCTCTCTATATACAGGCCATATACCACACACAATATTGTGTTATGTCTGATTGCACCTTTGTAGACTTAACAGATCTGTTGCTCAGTCGCTGTGACTGAAAAGTAGATTCAGTGCTGCAGTTAGTCGCAGAAGACTTTGGTCGTTTAAATGTTGTTACAAAATACACATTTGGTCTATGTTAGCTCTTGTGCTTTCATGATCTGAAATGGCCTAAGCTGTTAGTATAATAGTGCACACTGACATGGAAAAGAAAGAGGACAGAGGAAAGGTATTTTTATCAGGCAAATACAGTGTGAAATAAAAAAAAAAACAAGGGGGTCTTTTCCATTTAAGGATGTGTTTGTGTGTTTCCTCAATAATGCATTACTGTTGAAGCACAAGTGTAGCCTTTATGAACTGTATGTAAGCATGTGTGTGTAAGCAGAGAATCCTGACCTCACCATTCTCCCTGCTTGCTCATACGTAGGTCTGTGGTTTATCATATGTGTGCACACACACATACACACTCCTGCCTCTGATGCCTTGCAGCATCTGGCCTGTCTGGACTCAGGTGTGCTCCTTGAAGCATTCTGAGTCTGTCATGAGACTGAATACATTGCGCTTTCATTTACACCAGATCTGGGGAAGCGTTTCTTTCTGATTTTGCTTACATTCACATTTTGTTGTTAGTCTATGTGTGTGTGTTTTACATTAAGTAGGATTACAGTTTTTGGAAAGTACATCCTCTTTCCTTTCCGTGTTTTTCCTGCTTGCGTATTGCAAGCTTCATTTAGATCAGATTACAGTCTTATGTGTGCAGCTTCCCCCACTGCTCCTGCTAATTAACCTGGTCTGTAATCCCTGTGATGAAAGCAGCGAGGAAACTACCCTCGTGCTGGAAAAAAAAACCCCAGCAGGGACACTGTAAATGCACAAACACAAATGTATGTGTATGTGCATGTGCATGTGCCATTTAGGACAAAGTAAGGATGGAGAGCCGGCCAGATGAATGTCATGTCGCTCCACCTAATAGGCTCTCTTGCCATTCACACTCCCCCTTTGGTCTTGATCCCTGACAGAAATGTGGCTGAGGGGGATGACACCCTCTCTCTCTCTCTCTCTCTCTCTCTCTCTCTCTCTCTCTCACACACACACACACACACACACACACACACACACACACACACACACACACACACATGCTGACAGTCCCGCTGTAATTTGAATCTAAAACAGGTGAGCTTCTTGTGAGAGGTGAACAGCAGGTGATTTTCATTGTAAGCACAGTTTCTGTGAAAGACTGCTGACTTTCGAGTATTTCAGAGACGTCAGACACGATTGTCGCATAATGTAAAGATAGTTAAACAAATACGAGATTTTGTTATTTCTATTTTATTTCTTACTTCATACACACACGGACAGCTGTTTGAATCTGTGAGTCGGGGGAGACTTTGAGGGATAGATACAGACTAGTTTAGGGGTGTTTCAGGGCTTTCTCAGTGTGTAACACTCACACACACACACACACACACACACACACACACACACACGCTCAACCACACACATACACACACACACATACCAGCACTGCTAATAGTCCCAGAGCAGACCAGTTGCCAGTGGACAGAGAGGTGGCCTGATCAGTTTTGCTCTGATCAGTTTCGTGGAGTGATGTTAGTTTAATGTAGGATCATTCCTCTAACAATACCCTCAACTATGCTTATGAAGGAAAAACCACGACAATGCAGCCCATCACAAAATACAGGTGAGTCATGAAAACAGGACATGTGTCATAGTTTAATTTAATTGGGCAAACAAAGTCTTCCTATTCATTACATTTTACTCAATATCATTCCATTTGTGGAAATTGATCTCTGTATTTACTGGTTTTTACTGAATACTTTTATTTTTGATTGAAAAAAATCATTGATTTTGTGTAATTGATATACTGAAGCATCTTCAGAGCCTCTTGCCTTTGCATTTGTCTTATTTCAATTGTTCATTTTGAGATGAATTATGGAAAGTGCAGCAAAAATATGATACTCTCTTCTTGTACTACAAAGCAAAAGTTTTTTTTAGAAACTATCACTATCTTTAGCTCTTGGCTTTACTATTTTTTACTCTAAAGGTGCATCAGATATGTCATAAGAGGGCTGTCTTTTTTGTAATTCTCATCCTTTCATCTTGAATCATATTCATCATGAATGTGTTCCTGTCTGACATTGATTGTTTAAAGGTTTTAGAGCTGTCTGAGTATGATATGATTCTTGATGTGTGTGAACTCAAAGTGAACTGAAAAAAAAAAGAGATGTGCTTCTGAGAGGGAAGTAGCTATGTCTCTTTTTTACTTTAACTGAGATGGCTGTAAAACCAGATTCGGCGTAATTCAATTGAGTCATTGTACAAAGAAGGGAAGATAAAGACTTAATGTAGCATGGTGATGATTTAGCTTTAATCACTTCTTGGAATGGAAAAATAAAGTGAGAGCACCTGGGTATCTTGACAGTACTTATATCCCTCTTGTTAATTGTTTCTTTTTTAATAAAGCATTGTCAACGAAAATGTAATTTAATTTAATGGTGCTACAGGCTATTTATATGCCCATCTATATACTCATTTATAAGCTAAGTCATTCATGTTTGTTTAAAGGAAAAAATGAAAAAAAAGGTGAGGAAAAGGCAGAGAGCAAAGAGATTAGGCTGTTGATTGGATATGGTTCCCTATTCAGCTCCCTGCCAGTGCCAATAAGGAGGAGATACAATAGTAAAGGAAGAGAGGATGGGAAGAGGAGGGTGGAGGTGGCGGAGTTTGAGTGTAATGGAGTCAAGACCCCTAACAGGCTGTCAGATGCTGCTCACTTGCTGCACAGTCGCTCCTCACACACAAACACACCAGCCTTGTGTTTGTGTGTGTGTGTGTGTGTGTGTGTGTGTGAGTGCGCCCTGGTGATAAATCTTAATTACACAATGGAGTGCAGGCCATGTGCCATCTCATCATGCCATGTCAAATCTCATAAACAACAGCAAGAGCGTGAGAGGAAGAGCGAGAGACAGAGCTGTATGAGAGAGTGAGATAATGTTCATGGCATATCTACACAGAAAAGATGGAAAAGAAGCATTGAAACGGGTGGAGGAAAGAAAGATAGGCTGCAAAGGGAGCTAAATCTTTGTCTGGGATGCTCTGGGGTGAAACTACTACGGTCCCTCTTCGATTAGAGAACATAAAAGGCTTTTTGTGTAGCGTAACTGTTTGTGATTTTGCCATCAGTCCTGTCAATAGTCATCAAATCTAAAAACCTCTGCTGCAGCTGCTGATGGGCGGATCTAGTTTGTCCTCCGATGAGCTGGCGGATGAATACACAGTTCTAGCATGCCAGTGAAAGAATGGGGCTGGGGGCGTTGTTGTGGCCCGCTGAGTCATCGTGGCCAGGGTGATCTCTAAAAGCAGCCCCCCAGCCCCCCAGAGTAATGGTTAATCGTGGGAAGTCTGGTGTTAGGGTAAGTGTGCCCGTGTGTAGGCCGAGCCTGTTTGCGGCCGGTTGCGGTGGGTTTTGGCGTGCCATGGTGTGACAGGGCCAGTCAGGCGGATGGGGCGTCTGTTGTTGTAGCCGTGGCAGTGGGGAAAGCCCTGTACAAGCAGCTCTCAGCTCTGCTGGCTGGGAGAAGAGCTGGGGCAGCTCTCCCAGAATAAAAAGCAGGAAAAAAAAAAGCACTGTCCTTTTTGTTTTCACGGCTGTTGTGTTCCCTCTGCTGTGCTTTGGGAGTCTGGTCTGTGTGTCCTCCTGGTTGTCTGTGACTGTCCCGCTGTGACTTTCGGTCCCATTCTGGACCTGTTGTGCTCTGTCGCCACAAAACCTCACACAGACATAGTCCACTTCCTGGAATGGTGGTGTCAAACCAGGAAGTGAAACCTTTGAACCTCAAAGTGCTGAATAGAAAGTCGTACATTTAAACGGCCCTAATGTTCTTATAATCACAGAAACACAACATTCACATCATACAACATGCAACATGCAGCTGCTTTGGATGAACGGAATTTAATTTGCGTATTGAATAATCATACAATAACACAAAAAGTAAAGAGATATTGATATCTCAAGGCAAGGGCACACATAACGATTGCTTCATGGATTAGGATTTAGGTGAGACGACTGACAGGACAGGTCTCTTGGTGATAGGGAGATTAAAAAAAAAATCATTTGGTGAATCTTGTTGTCATTCAGCTGCATCTTAAACACATCATATTTACAACTGGAATTAGGACCTAAGACCTGTGAGGGCAGGGAAAAAAAACAAAACTGACCAATAACAGTGAGAAAACATACACTTCTTTCAATATTAGTGTAACGCTACAACTCCACATTTTTCCTTTTCCAGGACTAATTGCAGTATTAATGACCAACTCTTTGATTAATCAGTCTGTTTTGGTGAACGAACACATGAGAATTTATGTTCTCTCAGGATTTTGGTTGTTGCCCATGGATGCAAATCTAATCATAGTCTACCAATCCCCAGTGTGTTGGCTCTGGTTTTACTTGGTTGTTATGTGCCTCCTTTGTGGCTTTCAAAATTAAAAAATCTGTATGTTGGTGGAAACAGTCCTTTAGTGTACCAGTACTTTGATTGTGATCTTTATATAGGAATAACTTCAGTTTTTCTATTCCCTGTTGTCAAGCCTAAAGGAACTTGTCTTAATAGTGAAGGTGGTGACATTTTAAAACTCACTTGGCAGCAAAGTGCTTTTTTTCTTATTGGCAAAAATCCATGCTCCTGCCCTTTGGTGTGCCTCTATTTGCACTCCCATTTTCATTTGCACAATAGAGGAGAAAATTGAGTGAGCCTCCACAACTAAAATATATTTATAACAAACCTGAGAATGGACATGTAAGCTTAAGCCTAACAAGCAGACTTGATATTTTTCTTAGTTTTGTCACTCAGTCCTGGATACAGTGACCTTTCTTATTAGCTGTAAAACACATATTGCCATGTGTCGTACATTGATCCTTGTTTGCATGTAACAAGTGTTCATGCATGTATCAGTGGAGACCTACTGTACAGGTGTGTATTAGTCTCTAATCCTGTTCTGCATGTGTATCTCAGGCTCGCTCTGTGTCGTGTCTTTTGCAGGATAATTGGCTCTAGTCAGTCTCTGCCACTCAGACCTGCAGCGGATGCGACTGCAGAGCATTACAGAGTCACAAATACACCATTCTCCTATCTGCATTATGCTGGCGAAGTCTTTCTATACTGTATGCAATACCAGAACACAAAGCACTCACATATAGAAATACACACACACACTTGGTCATATAATTGCCCATACACACAGCTGGCTGCATATAAAAGTATCTCAGGACTGGAACTCTGACATAATTTACGGCCTCGCTGCATTTAACATCCACTCTCTCTCTTCCAGCTCTTCATCTCATTCAGTTTGGGCCAGAGTTGCTGAATAACATAAAAAATGTCTGTCTTCGATGTTTGAATTATGTGTGAGGAACTCTTGTGAGTGTGTGTGTGTTGCGTCATTTCCAAAGTGCTGTGATTTCTGTTTTTTAATCAGGTTTGGATGTGAAATTGCTGATTTTTCTTTTTCTTGTTTTTTTTCTTTGTACTTTAGAGATATTAGTTCCAACATTTCATAGTGTATGCTCTGTTCGCCCTCCCTGAAAACTGGACTGCTGGGTGCAGAGACATGTGGAAAAAAAGTCTCTTTATAACAGAACTCTGACCGTGTCATTTTACACAACAAACAGAACCCTTCTTATTTCTTGACGGACAAAAAAGCTTTACAGGTGAACTCCTCAGTCAAACACAAGTCTGGCTCATGATGTGAGCCTGTTTCTGCTGTCGGTCTCCTGTCACTCCCGCATGCTGTGGTTACAGCTCCATTATCTGATTCAAGACCGACTGAGTTCTTCTCTCTTCTTTTCTGCAGGCACAGAAATCGTGGATAGAGAGAGCGTTCAGCAAGAGAGAATGTGTTCATATCATAGTGAGCGCCAAAGACCCCCATAGGTGAGTAAGAATGTGTGTGAAAGAAATGGAAAATGGATTACATTATTGTATATGCATGTAAATTACATTGTCCTTGATTCCAAGCAGTCGTTTTGTTTTGAATTGTGGAAGAAGCAGGAGGTTTTTTTTTTTTTTAGAATTACAGTTCAGCTGCGTGATTATTTGCCATTAAATCGACAATTTTTTAATGAGCGAGTTAGCAAATGTGAAAGCTCACATGCAGCAGATTAAGGGCCCTGACCTTTTAAAACATGCCTCAGAGTAATATCACGCTGGCCTCTATTTGCATCACAGGTAGATGCTCCACACTAATGAGCACAACACTGACATTATACATTTTAAAACCTCAAATGTGGAATTCAGGGCTGCACCAGTTCATGAAGACAGTTAAAATATTCCACATCATTTTAAAAGGTTATTGATTTAAGCCCACTGGAGCGTACAGCTAAGTTTAGAAAATGTAACCGTGAAAGCACATTTTAAATGGCTGTTATTGAAATCTCTACTACGGCTGATGTTGCTTAGGGTGACAAACTCAGAGAGGCAAGTCTAATTCCCTCATACACACTTATATATACACACATACATACACACAGGAAATGCCAGTGTTTGTTAGGTAAACAGAATTAGCATAACTGGAGGAAAGCTGGTGGAAGCCCGATGTTCCTCAATATCAAATCAACTATTCTCTTTCTAGTCAAAAACACTTCTGTTGAAGGCAGAAGGAGGCAAAGTACCTTTGGTGAGAGATGGCGTAAACATGAAGTGATAATCAAAGCCTCCTGACTCCCTTTCCTCCCAGGGCTCCCACTCCATCCTGTAAGGTTAAAACACTGAATATGAAAACTGCATTCAGTGCCTCTGAATAAACATGTACTCGTGTAGAAATACTACAATTTATGTAACTGTCATTCCGTTAACTTCTGTCGATGCTGAGAGGGAGAAGACGAGGGGGACAAAGGAGAGAAAAAGACAGATGTTGGTGAAGAGCAGAATACAAAAAGAGACAGAGCCAATAAAAGCTGGCTGAGGCCTACAGATCCTTCTCCTCTCCTCCCAATCAAGAGATGAAAGTCAGATGACAAGCTGTCACTTCAGCCTTGCCCTCACGTTACTGCTCGGCACATGGCTGTGGCAGCTCTTTTTCTCTCAGTCACACACAGTGTCGCTCTCGCCCTCTTCTTTTTCCATCTCCGTGTTACAGTAGCCTCTCTTGGGGCTCTGGCGTCTCAAGATTTTACTCTCTGTAAAGGACTGTGTAATATACCAATCTTACATTCATTATTATTACTTTCTCCTCTCTTCCAGGTGCTGTTGTGGTCGCCTAATAGGTCAGCATGTGGGCCTGCCCCCGGGTATCTCATCCAGTCAGAATGATAAGGCAGAGCGTTTGGCCAAAAATGACAGCCTGTCGGAGAAGTGGTCGATCAGCAAACACACACAGCTCAGCCCCACCGATGCCTTCGGCACCATTGAGTTCCAGGGAGGAGGACACTCCAACAAAGCCATGGTGACTCCCATAACACATCTTCTGTGTGACATTTTGTCAGTGTCCTGCAGACACCTTGCTTCTCGAGTCTGAAGGCAAACAAGAACAGAGCAACCTGACCTCACGAAATACATATCCGCGCAACACAAGGGAGCAAATTATGTTGCAATCTGATGTACACTATCTGAACTTGTGTGTTTGATTGACAAATAGAGATGCTATGAGTCTCCTTGAATGTCAAGGAGACACATAGCATGACAAGTTGTATTGACATGTGATGACATGAGATGTCATAGAGTAGACAGAGTGATCCTTGTTGAATATATTGTGAGAGGAGGATTGTAAAAACTGAAAGCTGAAGGGGCCAAATAATTGAATGTGATTTATAGTTTTCCTCAGCTGCAGTAAACTGATGCAGAGTGACAGCACACAGGTACAGAGGCGGAAAGTGCTGAAATGAATTCACCTCTTCATCTGGTTGACACAGTTGTACTGGTGCTGTGAAAATGGCTGAATATCTCAATGAAGTTCTTTGTGAATTAATTCATTTCATACACAGTCCAAATACAACTGCAGATGACACGTAATGAGGACTCATCTAGAATACCTTCCTCAATCCAGCCTCTCTTCAAATTACACTATAGCTGGCTCGATAATCAAATTCAAAGGCATCACACGTGTGCAGAATGATAAAATTCATCATATCAGCATGCCTAAAGATAACAGCAAAATCAATCAAATGACTGTCATTATATGTAATTACATGTAATTACTGATTTAAAAGACTTAAGTGTTGCCTGATTAATCTGTCCAACCAGAACTTGTACATGCTCTTCACACATTAACATGGTAACAGAACCACATCACACAAACTGTAGCATGCAGGAAATTCAGATGACTGAGGCTGGAATTATGTCAGATTTATTCCTAGTGTTAAAATATTCATCCAGACACATGTCAGGTTTGTTGTCTGAGGGTGAGTTAGGTAGATAAACAGATGTTGTATAATGCATGGGCTTCTCCAATCACAGCAAACATCTGTTCAATACCGTAGCTTGAGAAGTGAAGCTATATGCTCCCTCAACACTGATCCATGTGATATTTTTCAATATCATTCTACATTCAAAGATTTATTTTACTTTGAAGGCTTTTATAGCATGTGACATATGTTTGTGCATGCATTATGTGTGTTTGTGTGTTTACGTCTCAGGCACATGCAGACATCAAGTCATCATGTGCCTGAGTCTGATGCAGATGTGCTGCACCACTGACACATGCCTGGCTGTTTTCAGTACGTGCGAGTGTCTTATGACACCAAGCCTGACCTGCTGCTCCACCTGATGACCAAGGAGTGGCAGCTGGACCTGCCCAAGCTGCTCATCTCAGTCCACGGAGGCCTGCAGAACTTTGAATTGCAGCCCAAGCTCAAACAGGTCTTTGGCAAAGGGCTCATCAAGGCTGCCATGACAACAGGAGCCTGGATCTTCACCGGAGGGGTCAACACAGGTGAAGTACAGTACACGCACAAACTCATGTAAAAACAGTTTTTGTAAAAGACATAAATAAATAATAAATAAAAAATCATCCTACGTTTTCTTGAATGTAGTGTAAATATTTGTGTGTAAAAAATATTGAATCAGCTGCATTTCTTTTTATGCAAATTGAGTGGCCATGTACTTGTGTTCAAATGTTCTCAGAAGTTATCAGCTATTAAATACCCATTTATCAAGCCCCTCAGGGATCTACAGATGTTGAATCACTGCAAAATGGTTCTTTAAAGTATATTATGAGCACTTGATTGTACTTAGAGACTCTCATAGATTAGACAAGTGAAGTGATAGTTCTCAATTATTATTTCATGCACCTTGAATGAAAATAGTGTCGGGGAGAGTAACTGCTTATTTTTATCGCTGGAAGTCAATGAATAGGTGTTACATTTAGATCAAAGGTGTATTTTATTGCACCAACTTTAACAGAAATGACAGCAGAGGCAATCAGGGCTATCATGGACCTTTACTTTTCAAGGAGTGGTATTCCATTGAAAGCAAGATAGGAATTTCCCTGCTACAGTCTAGGAGAATCAATTTGGAGTCAATTGGTTTAAGATCTTGTTCTGCAGATACTGAATAACTGGCTGGATTTGACCAGGTGTAGGATTTATGGGGAGCTCAGTGGACTGGAACATACAGTCGGAGATGGAAGGTCAGATGTGTGAAAAGCAGTGCAGACAGAAACTGTTTCTATGTCTTACAGCAACAAGATGTTTGGGCAACAGAGTTTTTGACAATATAAGATTTGGTAAAATGAATATAGGGAAAAGTCAGCTGACAGATTGACAGCCCATGAAGTATGCATAAATATGGAGTTCTCATGCATATGGTAGTCTCTGTGAGCGAATTTGAGCTCCACTATGTTTCTGATCTTAATCAGCTGTGGATAGTGGCATGAAGTTTTAAAATTGGTAAATACTCGGCTGCTCACATTTGACATAACTGTAAGTTGAGTATATTTCGACTTTATATCAGTTTTGTTTTACTTTGTCTTCAATGTAGGTTAGGTTAGGCTAGGTAGATACTTTATTCATCCCCTTGGGAAAATTCACATATTCCAGGATTACTCGACGTGTGAAAAAAAATTTAAATTAAAGAGGCATACACTGCACTAATACTAACGAATAATTAAAAACACAGTAGAAAGACCCTCAGGTGCAGTGTGAAGTGTTTGTTGTTCATGTAGGAGTTCACTGTATTGTTCTTGTATTGTTTCTAGGCAAAAAGTGAAGCACTTTTAGCAACTTAGAAAAAAGAGGATAAAATGAGGTTTAATATGAGAGATAAGAACAGATGCAAAGAAGCGATACAGCGTTGGATGCTGTAGAGTGCCAACACTTGAACACTGAAAGGAATAGAAAGTAAGATTTAGTGACAGAATGGGTGCAGAGGCAAGAAAGAGGAAGAGAAGGGCCTGAATAATGGATGGAGGGATGGATTTGAGGGATAGCTGAGGGTGGAGGTGGAGAAGGAATGAATGTCAGCGGGGAAGATGGGATAAGATGGCCTCCAGGTCTGACTGCTGCTCCCCTGAGGACAACAACAGGCCTGGAGCTACGACCTGTCTGTGTTTGAACCTGTGTGTGCACATGTGTTTACATTAGCTGCCGAGCTGTTTTCTTCTGCACCTAATAGATTCTGTTTATCTTTCCAAGCAGAGTGTATCATTGTCTAAGTTTAGCCAGCGTATTGATCGTGACAAAACTGATTTTGTTATCTGTTTCTCCCAAACACTTTTAAACATTTATGCACAAACACACACACAGGGGTGATTCGCCATGTGGGTGATGCACTGAAAGACCATGCCTCCAAGTCGAGAGGGAAGATCTGCACCATCGGCATTGCTCCGTGGGGCATTGTTGAAAATCAAGAGGATCTTGTTGGCAAAGATGTAAGTCTCTGAGAACAAGCAAACAGAACAATATGAAGCAGATACAGAGCGGCTGCTGGCTGTTTGTCTGTGTGAAACATATCATGTGCACTCCACAGTTGCCAAAGCCTGCAAATGGCAGTTGACAGTTTATTAACTGAGATGCTGAGTAAGCCAATCCAATCTGTGACAAACAATCCCTCAAAATGAGTTGGACAGCTGGCAGAGCCACACGAGACTAGGAAGCACATGCTGACTCATTCAAATCTCTGGAATCACTGTTATGTTATAGTTAAAATCTCATCAGAATGTGCTGCACCCTGTCCGACCAAACAAGTGAAGCAGAGCCGATTAATGTCAGTGGATGAAATGAGATAATTAAGTGCTGAAGCTCTTTTCTCATGCTTGGTCGGCCTCAGCTGTACGCCTAATGACCAGATGAGTTTACCTCAGATTGTGAGTCGACCAAATTCAAGCCTCTGAGAAACTGTCATTAATGTTGTATAAATATTCTCCCAGTTTTGTGTGTATTCAGTGTAACTTTAGTACCAGTACAATAAATGAGGGATTTCTGAGTTATTCTTGGAGTAGGACCTGCATGAAAGCAGCAGCTATTGGAAATACCTCGATCAATACAGAGACTTTTTAAAAATGTATTTATTAAGTACCAGACAAACATCTTTCATCATCCTGACAAAAACTCCATACTTAAATATCAAAGTCTTAATGGAGTCCTCCAGTTATTTACTACTGTTCTTTTGTAAATTTGGAGGACTCCCAAAAGAACAATTGTAAATATTGGTGCAGGAGAACCAGAGATAACCTGACTTTTAGGCCTCAGTACCGATCAAGCTCCAAAAATGCCAGATCCAACATTTCCCTTGATGCAATAGCATTTCTTCATCAGTCTCTCTCTGCTTGTTATTTTTTCAAATGTTCAAACAATATGCAGCTGTTTTCCGATGCTGAAAAGTACACAGTCAAGTAAATTGAGCATACTGTAATGTTTGTCAACTTCATTTCTTGCCTTTACTGGGGTTACATTAAAGGTGCTAAGGAAAGATACTTTTGTTATCTTTAAACATGCGTTTTACCTTTGTCAAGTTGCCACACACTCCTATCGGCGGTGGACTTCTCAGATGTTTGCCTTATTGGTAAATGTTGTCTTCTTCTTAGGTGGTGCGTCCATACCAGACCATGTCCAACCCCATGAGCAAGTTGACAGTTCTAAACAGTCTCCACTCCCACTTCATCCTGGCAGACAACGGCACCACGGGCAAGTACGGCGCCGAGGTCAAACTGCGACGCCAGCTAGAGAAGCACATCTCTCTGCAGAAGATCAACACACGTGAGTGGAATTCACTGCCTGTCATGGGTATTACCAAACTGACCTACTTACCCTAAATTAGAGATGTTTTTAAATGAAACAGTGAGTGATAACAGCATAATGAAACTGTAATCCTCGTTTTATCAACGACACTACTGTGGGTTAATTGGGTTCAAACTCTATTTTATAGCTGCAACCAGACTAAAATTATCATTACCTGTTTTATACCCACCACATGCTCTCACAAAGTGTATTTTTAGCCAGCTGTGTTATAACTCCATGAGCCTTTGAAAATGTCCCTCCCTTCAGGACAGGTTTATTTTTTTCTTTCTAAGCTTCCTGACAGCTCACATGAACTCCTCAAATGAACTTGCTTGGTAATCCTTCTCCCCCTGATCTGGGGTACTGTACAAAGCTTTCAAACCAGCTAACAAACACAGACATAATGACCATCACATGACCGCTGTGCTTGTACATACACACATATATACTGTACTGCAGACACAACAAGTACACTGAGTTCTACTTCTGTGTACATGCATAAAGGAAACAAAGCTACATCAGGTGTGTTTGTAATTTTTTATAGTATTTTTATCTTTATTTAATGGGTGATCGTTCAAACCCATCATGGTACATGGCACACAGGAGGAATTTTAAAACATCGGGTAAACAACACAGACGACAGGGCGACCAAAATGGTAAATGGACTGCATTTATACAGCACTTTTCTATTCATACCGACCACTTAAAGTGCTTTACAAGCAAGCAGGCATTCACCTGCATTCACATGCTGATGGCAGGCTGTAAGCAGCCACCTGCTCTATGCTATTCGTGCACATGCACACTCACTATATTCGGGCTTTGGCATCTTGCCCAAAGACACTTTGACACGTAGACTGCAGGGGCCAGGGAATCATTGACCCTCTGATTAGTAGACAACCGCTCTACCTCCTGAGCCACAGCCACCCTTGGACTAATTTTTGTGTCTGTGTGTGTGTTGTTGTTTTTTTTTTGTTTTTTTTTTACAGTGTATCACAACACACTGCTCTTGAAACTCAACTGTATTCTGTATTCCTGTGCAGGAATTAGTTATATTTGTTGCATCAAAAATACTTTATACTCATACAAGGGCAGCAAGAATGTATTTGAATTCTTGTTTGTGCATCTAAAGATGTGCTGCAGGTGTCTATATCCTCTGTGTGTATTTGTGTTTGCACGTGCACATATTTGCCTTTGTGTGGGGTTTCATCCACCGTCGAACCCCTGTCGCGTTGCATTTCTCCGAATTCAATTTCCACATTATACCTTAGCTAGAAACCAAATGGATTTGCATGAATATAAAGTGCATTTTTCTGCCTTTCTCTCTTTCTACATTCTTTCATTCTCTTAGTCTCACACTGGCACAAAGAAAAACACAAGCTCACACAAACCTCCCTGATACACTTTAAATACTTTTCTCAATTGCCTCTCACAGCATTGTTTAGAATGTGTCAAAGCTGCGTCAGAGAAATGTTGTTTGCAGCCGTGATTTATTTGTTATTATCTTCTTTTGTTGTCAGTATAAAAGCATTGTAAAATAATTTACTTCTTGTTTGGGTGACAGGAATCCACTCATTTTAACACCAATGCTTATTGAAACACTGAGGGTGTCACGAAATAGATGTCACCAAATGCATACATGGTTACAGTGTCGAGTGCAGTATCATGACTCAGACGTTGCTTTTGTCAACACCGTTTCTGTTCGCTGTCAGACCTGTCACTGATGTTCGCTGATAGCGGCTTTATCAGGGTATGTTAAATGTCACTCGGAATAAAAGTGGCCTTTTTTCAGCTCGTGTAGCCACAGTCATATTCCTCCTAACCCCTTGACTTCAGGGATTTAGGAAAGGTTGACAGGATGCACGAATGTACTTCCTCCCTGTTCATCATCCAGTCATGTGACCTATGGACTTCCCTTTGTCATCCTATGCCTGGATTCATACAAAGGGGCTGGGAAGGCAAAGGGACGCCCAGTCGTCATACGTCATCTGACTAGCTTTAGCATATATCTGGATCCAAGGTGGGAACTAACACTGCCTGGGATCTACTAATGAAACAAGATAAGGGACCATGTGTATATCTCCTGCTGACCACCCGTGACACAGAGCTATCGCCCACAGACTCACCTAACCTCAGTGATGTCTGAGGTTACATTGATAACCAGTCTCAACTTATAGATCCCCTCCAATCAGAAATGTGTTTTTCTTATGTTTGTGTCCCCTAAAATGCCCGACCTTGACTATCCTGACTTGCATCTCTGCCTCTAAGATTTAAATGTACCCGAGGCAAGCTAGATGTGGTACATCACAAATTCAGGATTAACAGATATTGCATGTAATTTAAAAATTTCAGCCAGACAGAATGAATCTTTCTGCAAACTTTGCCCAATCCATAGGCAAGGGTCAAGATTTTTGGTATCAGAAGCTTTCTGGTTTCTGGTTGTCATCTGAGTAGTATTGACCAATCACATTTGAGCAGGCTTTAGTTGCATGTTAGTGTGTTTGGAGAGCAAAAGAGCCAATTGGCCGAAATGAAGAACCCATTGGGTATTGTCTGATGATGATTTAGATTTCTATTAGGGATTTCTATTAGGGAAATGAAATTTCTTGGCCGAAACCGAAAACCGAAAACGAAGAAACCAAGGCCGAAAACCGAAACACCGAAATAAATTATTATGCCAATTATTACCATTGCATTCGTGGCTATGACTGTGTACTAGCCTCACTAAAATCAAGGCATTGCAATTGCATAAATTAATATTAATGCTTCAAAGAATAAATCAATTACAAAATTCTGAAAATATTTATTAACACTGACTTTAAAACTAGCTATTAGCTATCCGTGGAACTTTCTCGGATATAATGACATGCCAAACATCCCGAAAAATACGGAATTGTCCTTTATTTGAAAATGTAATGTTGCGTCCTCTTTTGAATTAATACGGGACTAATATTTCATAAATGTCCCATACACATGTCTGTCACAAACACATTTCAACACTAAATGTGACAGTAATGAACTAAATAAAACACAGGAAAGATTAAGGCCAGCTAAATCTGTGTGCCGGGGACCATATGCCGGGGACCCCGAGAGGACCCGCTGCACTCTCTGCCAATCAAAAAGCGCTGTCACGGTTGCCTAGTTACAAACACTGGCGCCGCTACACGCGCGTTTTAAAAATGGCTAGAGGCGGCAACCGCCCGTGGTGGGCGTGTTTTTTCTTCGTCATCACAACGTATTGTTTCGGCTGTGTTGTTTCGGTGACAAAAGTCTTTCGGTGGCCGAATTTTCGGTGCATCCCTAATTTCTATTAGATTTTTTAATATATACAAAACAAACCTAAATGTTACCATAAAGCTCATTTAAGATCAACCCACTGGGTATAACCACCTGCTGAGTAAAGCCAAGGCAAATTGTTTCAGAAGTGCTTAAAATGAAATAACTTTAATGGTCTGTGGTATAGACCAATAAAAATACCAGTGTGGCAGCTGCATGTGCACACATTAAGAAGTCAAGTCAATTTTATTTATATAGTCCAATTTTACAAATCACAAATTTGCCTCAGGGGGCTTTACAATCTGTACAACACCCTCTGGCTTCCTCAGACCCTCCATGTGGATAAGGAAAAACCAAACCAACTACAAAACCTTTTAACAGGGGAAAAATGTAAGAAACCGGAACAAAATGAAAGAAGCCAGTAAAAGGTGATGTTGAAAAGAAATCAAAGAAAGTTAAAGGCTGTGAAATTTGAGGCCCATTAATAATGTTAAGCTTCTTAACATGGAGGGAAAAAAAGACTCTGCTGCATTCCTAAAGCTCTGCATATCAACAAAGGGACAAAAGAGGGTAAAATACACCAAGAGGAGTTGAGCACACTATTGACAGATGTGCCACATATCCAGTTTCTTGTTGTGTTGTATGAATGTTGCTACATTCATATTGGACAGTTTTTTAGGTAGACCTGCAGCCCGCATGTGCAATTACTATATGTGTCTGTGTGATTTACTGTACCTTGTTGTGTGTGTGTATCCTTTACCTCCTCATTCTCAGCTATAGTGTTGGCAGACAAGGACCATTTCTTGATTTGATTACCTGTCCACGGTCAATCGAGGAGTGCATCAATTTTCCTCACAGCAGGGCTCCTGTGGGATCCAAGTATAGCCTGAAGTCCTGTCAGCGAAAGGAGGATAAAGAGAGTAAAGAGGGAAAAGGCAGTTTAGTTTAAATGGCCTAACATGTGGGTTGGGGACCACACGGAACCGCAAGCTCTTTTTTTTTCCCTCTTAACACACAGTCACACACAGTGCACACAAACACAAGATGAAAGAAGTGTGGTGGATAGATATGTGTAATCTCCCCCTGTGGTATTTTTGGGATGTCTGGGCAATCCTGTAGCTAATCCTACTGTGTCTGTGTGCAATTTTCCATGCAACGGCTATCACCATGTGACTGCCGGAAATGCTATAGCAATTAAATTGGATCCACGATATTTTAACAGAGTTTTTAAATATAGGGATCAATTTTATATAACACATGTATTGACATTTTGGTTTGACTACACTCTAGAAAAATGTGATATTGCTAACAATGCTAACAATTTTAGGTTGCCACATGATATCTGTGGTCATTTTGCACGTCGCACATTTCAATTGCAAGTCATGGCAGCACCATTGGCACCTGTCAAAACTCATTATTGGAGCAGAGTTGTGAAGTCCCTAAACACCACTCTTGATGAAAAGATGTGTGTATCCGCTCTAGATCCTCTCTCCTCCGGTCTCTACTGTCTATGTGATGTTGTCGAAGGTGTCGCCTCCTGTAGTTTTTACCCTCTGCGGTGGAAAGTGGACAAGAATATCTAAGGGACAGCTCTGGTTGGGGTAAACAAAATTAATGTCTTAAGACAGCAGACCGGGGTTGGGAGGCTGTAAATATGGTGGCCGGAGCCAACACATTCACACGCTAGAGTAAAATGCTCAGCGCTGTGCCCTGCTGGCTCTCTCATGACTTGTTCAGCCGGACACGGTCTAGCTTGATAGAGCATGGACAGAGATGCAGATGCAAATGAGCCTGGATTACGGTCACAAGGATTCAGCTCAGGCAGCACAGGACGCATGACATGCAACCAGAGGGATCATGAACATGCGTACGTTGCATGATCATATTCTAATTGTTGATTTCAAAAATGCATTTCTCACCCCAACAAACTCACTCTTTAAGATCACGCCCACAGAGACATATTTCCCATTTAAGTCCACTTTACCAGCTCCTGAATCCAACAGACATTGTCAAACTCAAAGATGGAGAAAATCAATAAAATGATTGGCACCATTCACAGCCGGCTCAGCCAACCATTGCACAGCTCTTCTGACGTGTCTCCAGCAGTGGCCTTAATGCTTTTTAATCACACACCTGCCTCGGAGAGGTGACAAGTAAAAGAGGAAAAGGAGAAGAGTGAGAAAATGAAGAAAGTGAAAAGGGATGGGTGAGCAAAGAGGGAAGAGAATTACATAAAGAGCGAAGGCCGTGTGAAGCAGCTGAGGAGGATGCAGGCGTTGAGACGAGATATTACCTTGAGGTGTCTTCAGTGACAAAACGACATGAAATAGTGAAAAGGCAGCGAGAGAAAGGACATGATGGGCTTCATCCATGAATGTTGTCTTATTTCCTCTCATAAAAACCAACAAATAAGAAGAAGACTGCACCTTGTTTATTCACACTTTTTTTGGCTAATGTGAAAATCTTAATTTGGATGCACAAGTCAGAGAGAACTAAAAGTTCAGATAAGGTCAGCGAGGATGACCGAGGCACTTTGAGCTCTCTGCCTTTTCATTACTTGGAAAATTAAAATGGGCGCATAAGTACTTTGTGTATTGAATGTGTACATCGGTGTAGGCATGCGTGTCCTTTAACTCCACTGTGTAACCTTCACTGACCCTCCTATAGCAGTGGTTTCATTAATCACAGCATAGGTAAAAGATGAAGTAGCTGAAGTAATTGAATTCAGAAGCCATAAGGCCTTGCGTTGCAGATTAGCTGTGACATTGTGACCTCCACGTGGAGCAGCCCATACAAAAGAGATTACAGTTAAAGCATGGGACATGGGAAGTCAAGAGGGTTGTAATGCTATTCTTTCAAGCACCGTAAGTGCATGGACAAACTCCTGATTTTTCAGATACAGCTAATAATATTGCCCCTTTATTTATGATGTCCAACTGTGTGACCAACTGGATTGCTTGGTGGCTCTTGTTCTTTGACACATATCACACAGCTGCAGGGTCACCCTCTGCTGAATGTGGCTGCATCCAGTGAAGCACAAATAGCAGGAAAATATGGTGAAATATAAAAATTGTGCTATGCAAAAGTTCATTCAAGTCTCGAGACAATCTATACCATGAGTCACGTAAATTAATCTTAGTTTTTCATGAGCTCTTTGATGGCTGAAATCGGTGGGGCTGAACTGACGCTGGAGGTGGATCAGAGGATAAAATATTTGCAGGCACGTGAGAATAGATGTCCAGAGACAGTGTAGGGACAGCTGAATTCATTGGGGATAAGGTGAGCTCCTGCACGAGTGGATACAAAAAAGTTTGTCAAAATGATAAACACAAACCGCCAGAGTGTTCAACCCTGTGGTGGAGAGATAATAGAGTCAGTAGTGGATATGCTTGGATACGCGACTTGCTCCAGGTTCGGTCCCAGGTTGAGGATGTGCACGACAACATGTTATGTGGTGTGGAAAGAATGTGAGTGCATGATCAGTAGTGTGAACTGTGGAAAATGTCTTTTCGAAATGTAGAAGTGGTTAAAAAAAAGAGTGGTGAGAAGGTCAGAACTGTCCGGGTGGATGATTTATGCACACTGTACTACATTTATATTTTTCAATTTCTTCCAGTCATGTAGATTTATTGTTTTATTTATTATTGTTTATTGTTTTGTTGTTGTTTTTTTTTCACGAATTGTTTCTTCAAAATGTCAACAAGCAACATCTCTGTTGGCCAGATTACAAATCCTGTCCACATTTTATTACCCCAAATTTCAGAACTGAAGTTTTAATTTGATCACTAAAAAACAGGGTAACATCTTAGTAAAAACATAATATTATAAGAATCTGGATGAATTTTTTATTTTGAAAGTGCCACAATGCCACACAAACAGTTTTAATTGTGTGCAGTCTGTCTTGGTTTTCCTGGGCGACATTCAAACGAGGCTGCATCCTACTCCAGTCCAGTAGGAGGCGGTAATGCTCATGAAGTTGTGTGATAACAAATAACCTCTGCATTTATAGCGGTTAAGTTATAACTAATTTCTGGCTATCGAGCTAACAGCTGTCCTTAAACACAAACACGTGTGCATTGCGAGACAACAGATCATTCAGTGGTCAAACTGCTCAGAGATCAGACCAGAGCAGCTCGCTGAACCCTCTGAACGACCATGTGTGTTGAAATCGCTGCAGTCACTTTCTTGTGTTGTTAAAACGGGGAGAGCGACGGCTAATTTCAGTGTAATTTTGCTGTAACTAAAGCCGCTGTTCTCACAGGGGACAGGCCTGGTGTGTGGTTATTTCCTCAGACCGCTCGCTGATGTACAACTGGGGGGAGTAACGCTTACATGTGTCTTGAAGAGATGGGATGCATTTACACCTTTTTAATAGAAGATTGCATCTGTGTGTTTTGAACAATTGGAGTTCAGTCCCTCTCAAATGCTTCTTGGATGCATTTACACATAGCTATTGATTTTTGATAACTGTGTAATCTGTTCAATTTGCATGAGGTGAATGGGGTAAATAGGGTCTGTTCTCTTTTTCTGAATATCATTTTTACTCATAATTGTTTCATTTAACTGGAGGTAGATGCAGGTTAACACACTATATAATCCTCAGCTGTAACAAAATGAAGATACACACATTCACTTTAACATGCAAGAGAAGGGGGTAAAACACCTTTAACCCCAATTTCCCAGTTGTAAATGCCTTTTTCTTTATCAAAGACACCATTCACGGTTGATTCTCTCTGGCTCACTCGGCCTTGATAACACCGCAACTCCACTCAAATTACTAATGAAAAGGTGGCGCAGACCATCAGACAGAATCCGAATTCCTCTTGATGTGACAACACGACTGAAAAAGTTTGAGAGGAGCTTTGCCCTTTTAGTGTAGCGCACCCCCTGACCTTTTGTTCTGTAGCCTGTCCAGTCATGTTGTCTTCACTGATCTGATGTTTCATGTCCGCTATAGTTGTTGTTCGGATAATGGCGTGTGTGTGTGTGTGTATGAGAGAGTGTGTTTTTATTTTTTATTTGTGGTGTGTGTGGGGTGGGGGTGGGGTGCGGTGCGAAGACAACGACCCACATACTGTAGCACACCTCCTCCAGTCATGCTGATACTAATTTGACACATACAAGGACAAACTCGCAGACACTCGCACACACCCCTACGCACACAGAGACACACACGCAGAGGATGACTCATTGCTAGATGCTTAATTAGGACCATTTAAGCATGTTATGTGTGTCTCGCTTACACGCTCCTCTTTCCCTCCCCGATTGCTCCTGTTCCTCATTGCTTCCTCGTCTCCCAGGCTGGATAAATATAGAAAGTTGTGGAGTCGCATCGACCACCTCTCTCCTTTTCCTCTGCCTCTGCCTGTTCACACTTGTTCAGGGTAGTTTCCCACCTGAGAGATCAGGTGTGAGCACTGGGTTAAAACCATGTCTGAAGTACAGAAAAGACCAGGGAGAGAAAGGGGTTTGATTGTGTTATCTGATGCGTTGGAGTGTGTGAATGGTGCATGGATACAGTCAATACAAGAATAGAGGGTGGAAAGATTGAATGTGTTGAGAGAGACAGCATAGGGTGTGTAGGACATATTGTGTAGAGTGTTTTTTTCTGAAATCTGATGTCCACAGAATATACTATTTCTGATATGATACTGTATAAATCTGTATATTTATTATTGTTATTTCTCAAGTGTTTAGATTGTTAAAAAGGGCAATAATCATATTAGCATAATATAAGAATCTGGATGAAATGTAAAGTTGCCAGTTGCAGCACAAACACACTTATTGAGCACAATGTCCAACACAAAAAGTTAGTCTTGGTTTGCATCTCTGAGTGTTATGTGCAGTTTTGGTTCATGTGTAAAGTGGCTGAAGCGATGTTCCCGCTGTTATTTTTTTTAATGCAGATTTAAAAGCATCCCCTGTCTGGGGAGTGATTTATTAATTTTCAAGTACAATGTGTCATTGCTCCACATTTGTTCCAAATATCTAGTTTGCTCTTGTCCATAAAATCACCAAAGTGGCAGTAGATTAATGAAACAGACGTCTATTTGAGTGCAAAATCAAATACCTGTTTTCCACCAAAATATCAACAGTGCGCTTCATTTGAATGCACCTCCCACCTGTTTGTGCCTCTCCTCCCACCTGTTCCCTGTGTGCTGGGAATTAAAATACCACACGGAGGGGCAAAGTGAATTTCAAGGTCAGGAAAATAACCAAATGGTTAGAGCACTGCTTGCACTGGTGATGTCACCACTGCAGAAATATGGCCCATAGTAACATAATCAGCAGCTCATTTGCATTTTCTCTCCATCCAGGCGTGTGTCTGAATATGTTGATTAGAGGTGACGGACCATTGATCCATACAGTATACATATGATATTGATTTATTATTACATTAAAATCAGCATCACACAGGCTGTAAAGTAGTATTTTTTGTGTTTTTTACTAGGAACTCAAAATTATCCAATTAGAGAAAGTTACATGAGCAACCAAGTTTTCCCCATAGTATATATTTATTTTTTATATTACTTAGTGTGCTCTCTCTCTCTCTCTCTCTCTCTTTCTCGCTTAATATACTAACACACCCTGGAGTACACCTCTGCATCAGTGAGGTCGACAAAAACAAGATGTTCTGCACAACAGCTGTTTGATTGGTTTGATTTGGAAGATCCAACAATATTTCCACTTTAATTAAGGTCATTCATAATTAAAGTACATTTGCCTCCTTTATTTATGTGAAGCCCCTCCTCCCCTCTGTATTAGCAAACATAAAGACACAGCAATGTTCGCAAACACTTGGTGAATATCAGTAAGAGGGATTGCATGTTCACTAAATATTAGATGAACAGATTAGCTCTGAAGCAATGCATTTACATTTCCATCTAGAACAATTAGGTGTTCTTCTGATAGTGAAAACTCATGCAACTACACTGCATGTGTTCAAATACTTAGTGTTTTACTTCATATAAAAACAGAGTTTAGACCTCTAAATCTGCCCCTACAGATCAAAAAATTTAAAGGACTCTCAGCTTTATTAAATTGAAAAAGTGTAAAATAGTAAGTTGAGTAGAAGCAGTGGTTGACAGAGCATTAACGCTGCTAACTTCAGGGCTTCATTTCTCGCTCATCCTCCAGGAACTGGACTGTGGCAGTTTTGCAGTGGCAGCTTTAATGGAAATTCAGGTCAGGTCACGTCCACGGATCCAGAACAGACCCATACATTGTAATAGAAATGTCTATAAAACTGAGTAGAGTGTTTTCTGGTTGTCAGACTCAGTGACATTACTCATTGAGTTATCACAATTATGACCATTAGATCCACTAAAAATGAAAAACTAAACAAGCATAATTTGGTGCCAAAATGTTATGTTGGTGCCATTCATGTTTTTGGCACCCACAGTGGGAAACAGAAGAAACTTTTTTTGGCGTGCGCGCTGGGTTGACAGCTTTAATTAGAATGAATGGGCTGCCATGTTTGCCTTCCTCATCCATGTTTAATGCATCCAAGTTCCCACAGGAATAAATACAGTTAAGACTGTGGTTAATTAGAAAAGCTAACTGTGAATTGGAGGTTGAAAGTCATCCTAAAATGTTGCCCCTGTTTTGGGGTAGTCAGGGAAAAGAGAATTTGATTTTATTTGTGGTTTCCTTTATGTGTGTGTGCCTCTATCTGTATGTATGTGAGTGTATGTGTGTGTGTGTGAGCAAAGGCAGAATTTTCTTCTACCAATTAGCCTTGACACAGCTGTGCTTTCCCCTCCTCATCTGCTCCTCAGTGGGTTTCAGTTGAACAATAATCTGCTTCAGATACTGCCACGCTGCCTCGCGACCTCACTCGTCATCAATATCAATGCTCGATTCCGACACAAGTGCAAGCTCACGCACGCATGCACACATGCAGGTAACGGCAAAAATAGACATCCAACTGCCATGGAAGAATCAGATTCAAAATGCAAGTCATTAGTCTGCTCCTCTCTCTCACATTCAGCTCTGTTGATGTATGGTCGTGTGATGTGTTGTGGCACAGTGACGTTCTACCTCTTTGAAGTAGGCGAGGCCCCCGAAAATATTCTCCTTATGTAACTGTCCCTGTTGCAAGGCCGCACGAGGCTGTGTGAGGCAAAGCGTAATGGCGGTGGGTTTGCTCCTGAGCGCGTGCGTGCGCTTGTGCGTGTGTGTGCATACAGTATGTAAGCACTTATCTGCATGTGCTCGTCTGCCTGCGTGTTTGAGAGACAGACCATGCTTTCTCCTCCGTGAATTATGCAGACCAGGATGAGGGTGAAGGGCGGGAAAGATCCGGCAGTTACACAGCTTTTGAATTAGAAGAGTCACAACACCCGGCAGAAGACACAACCACATGAAACAGAATGGGAGGGAGAGGATGAGCGTGGAGTGGCTATAGAAAGGAAAACTGGAGAGAGGAAGACAGGAAGCAGGACAGAGAGCAGGAAAGGGCAGGATGAGGGAAGGAGGCTTCAGGAAATGGATCACACTGAGAGGGAAAAGAACATTGGAGGGTTGTCTTTGGATGTCTTTAAGGTGATGCTCAGTGGTATAATGAGAAATAGAGTGAGGAGAAGAAACCAGGAGCATAAAGGGAGCAACACAAACTAGAATAAGGCAGGAAATACCTTTGAGAGCTAGGCAATAACTTCCATATCTGCAGTATCTTCTGTTCATTGTGTCACCATGTGCAAAAAAAAGCCCACCTGCTAATTATGCATAATTACCCTAAATAGCCTGTGATTAGCAGGCAAGGAGCCATTTTTTGTACAGAACAGTCAGGGGTTTAACAGTAAAACTCTCTCTCACACACACATCACAGAGCACAAAATGGGCTGGTTATTTTTAGTACAGGCGTTTTTTAAAAAAAAAAAAAACCTTTCTACCATATTTAGAAACTGTCTTGACAGTTCAGTCATGAGGTGTGACAATTGCACCCTGTTAACAAATTTGAATTTAGTTTTTCTATTTATAGATCAAGTATTACTCATGTGATAAGGCCTATTTTTTGACTATCCTTCTTTTTTTCTATCCTTAACCTCCCTCTTCCTTCACATTTCTGTCTCTTTCTCTGTATTCTTCACCCCTGTTTTCCTCTCTACAATCACTCTCCTGCTCCCGCTTGTTTTCTCCTGCAGGTATTGGTCAGGGCGTGCCGGTGGTGGCTCTCATCGTAGAAGGAGGCCCTAATGTGATCTCCATTGTGCTGGAGTACCTCAGGGACACTCCTCCCGTCCCTGTGGTGGTGTGTGACGGCAGCGGCAGGGCCTCAGACATCTTGGCCTTCGGACACAAATACTCTGAGGAAGGAGGGTATGTGCTCACATGTGCACATTATGCTGTAATCCAAGGGCAACGTGCTTGAACAGATTTTATCCAGAGTGTGAAATCAGTTACGCTGTGTCTTCCTAAGATTGTTTGCAATCAGAATTTCTGATGACATTTTTTGTTTTTTGATCAAATCCCTTGATCAAATGTAACAAACATACAATTTGATGAATATGATGTAAGGCAGCAACATTGTAATTCTGCAGCTTTAGTTTTTTATGGATTTTTTTATTTTTATTTTTGTATTACTTTAGGTTAAAAACTCGCAATGTGCTGATGCATTACCTTCATAACAGAGTAAACACTTTGGGGCATATTCCTCATGAGTCGCACAATGAAGTCTGAATCGTTTTTATAGCTTCATATATCCAGTTAGAGATGAAGGTAAACTTGCAGAATCGCATCTCACCAAGGACTCAGATATAGCGCTACTGAGAGCCACAGTCAACCTTGGTTTCACTTACTGACAAACAAATCTAATTTGCCTGCTTCCCTGGCACCATTTTGTTCTCCTTACCTCCATCTAACCCTCGTCCTAACGCTCTCCTTCTTCTTCCACACCTCTCTGCCTTTGCAGCATAATTAACGAGTCTCTAAGAGACCAGTTACTGGTGACCATCCAGAAGACTTTCACCTATAGCCGCACGCAGGCGCAGCATCTGTTCATCATTCTCATGGAGTGCATGAAAAAGAAGGAGCTGGTGAGTATCACACACATGCCAGCAAAAACACATGCACATATTTGCACAAGCATGAGTATATTTGCAGGTGCAGTAAAGTAAACACACGAGCAGTATATACACACTGAGACAGAGACAGACTCACATAGATGGACACACATGCTCTCTCTCTCACACACACACCATTAAACCACTAATAACACCAATATTATCAATCTCTTGAGCTTTGATGTCTCGTTTATATGAAGAAGCCCAAAAATGAAAAAGTATGTGAGGGAGGAACAAAAATGGATTTGTCAAATTAAGCTTGCTCATTATGAAATTTTTATTGAAGCAATTATTAGCCCATCTTTTATGCATGACATGTAATGTTAAGTGGATGTAAATGTATTCGGATGACGTTCGGGACCAAATGGCCTCCACCTTGAGAGACTGTACCCCTTTGGCAGTGTTTAAATCAAGACTTACGTCTTGTCAAGTGGAGCTGTCACACACATCCTTCTCCCTGAGGTGGAATCTCAGCCCCTTTAGAGCACTGTCAGTCACACAAACCAACCCCATAATAATGCAGTTAAATGCTACCTGTGTAGAGGTGATGTGTATTTATGTGTGTGTGTGTGTGTTTGTGTGTATGTGTGTGTGTGTGTGCATGCATACATTTTTTATGGAACATTTGATCACAGTAGCAGGGGGCACAGTACTCTCTTGCCACACACATTGTGATTGAAGGCCAGCAGCGCATATAGCTCACACTTAGTGTAACACATCCTCTGTGCTGCAAACAAACAGCCAGCAGCTTTTACTGTATCTTCGTTCTGCAGCAAAACTGACTTATTTACTACTTGGCTGCTCTCGCCTCAGCTCACTTTGAACATAGCCAACAATGTCTTTTGTAAGGGAGGGGAGCATTTGCTAGATCAATGACTGCTGGTACGGCTTGCTGCCAGTGGCATTTTGCAAATAAAATTGTAATTAGTTCCATACCAAAGCCTTATTTTATCACAACTTTTGAAGTAAAAGTGCTGAACTGCAATCCAGTGAAGCATCTGGAAAAATGAGGGCTCTGATGTCTAAGATGACCAGGTAGTTATAATGCAATAGTCATCTCTGTTAAAATGCAATAGGTTAATCATTTTATTACGTGTTTCAGTTATTCTGATACACACTGAGTCACACTAAAAAAAACATGCACACACACAGTGCACATAGTGTTTTGCAGGCAGCCCTGCATTGGCCATGGTTGCGCACCGTGAAAGTGGATTGATTGCGTCCTCAGTGGGGTTCCAGTGGCTGACTGATGCTCACACTGATGGAGCTTCTGAACACAATACACCAGAGCAGAACAATGGGGCGGGAATCATTGAGCAGGAGCAGCTGTAGAGGCCAGATAATCAGATGCTCCCTCTTTCTGAACTTGCAGTGCTGCTAACAATCTGAAGCCGAACACTCAAAGTGTATTTTGGCAATATTATAAAAGTCCACAAACCCTGCTTCACTCTTGCTTTAATATTTTCAAATTTTACAGACTGATTAGGTGTTTTTTTCTGATAATCCTGCCAAAGGAAGAAAATTCTCTTTAACATGATTCATCTAATTGAAACCTCTGTATGATCAGAAATAGCAGGAGCAGATAAGTCCAACGGTGGAATAGGTGTTTATATCCAGGAATCTGTACTTCATGTTTTATGCATTAATTTGAAAATAAATATGGCTTCTAACCTTAACAATGCCATAAAACATTTAGCATTGACATAAAACTTTGATAGCACACTCCCTGATAATGTATTCAGCTCCCTGTACAGTGTGACTTCCATAAAAACTCAGTCTTTTCTCGGAGGACCCCTGCTGCAGTCATTAGTGCCCATGCACCACGCAGGGAATCTCAAAAAGCCAAAGTTGATTATGGTTCTTGGTGAGAAAGAGAGAGATAGATGTCTAACCTCTCTGCTGTTTGGCACTTCTCCTATTCATCAGGCTGATAGGCATCACAGGGGCTCCCTCCTGATCACACTGCACGATCAGCTATGGATTGTGTGTGTGTGTGTGTGTGTGTGTGTGTGTGTGTGTGTGTGTGTGTGTGTGTGTNTGTGTGTGTGTGTGTGTGTGTGTGTGTGTGTGTGTGTGTGTGTGTGTGTGTATGTGTGTGTGTGTGTGTGTGTGTGTGTGTGTGTGTGTGTGTGCGCTTAAGAGGGCCAGTGAAGAGAAGGAGGACGACCAAAGAAAGGCTGTGTCTGGCTTTTTCTCTTATTTTCAGCATGTTGGTTTATTCATGTCGACATTTTGTGCTTCAGTAATTTCCCTGTTGCCTCTGTTTTGTTTATTATTCGCAGGACCGTTTATACTTTATATCAAGAGGCAATAAACGTACAGGCCTGCACACTGAAGTGGATACTTAAGTGTGTATCTCAGTGTTTTATGTTGTTATCCTTGTTTTACCAAAGGTGGAAGAAGCCTCATAGCCATTTTTTCCACTTCAGTTTTGCCATTTCCAGAAGCCACATGATGTGTATTATCATTAATATATTGCTGTGAAGTTAGTTAGGCAGTAAATTATGAAAACTGAGAAGTGCTCTTTGCAGCTACAAACAGTCGCCCTAATTATCTGCTTTATGCTTTGGTTTGGTCTAATTTAAGAGCGTGCTGGCTCCTCTCCCTGGGACAAAGATCTGTTCTGATAGATGATAGATTATTAGCTTCCAAGGAGGAAGGATGGGAAATAATTGCAAAGCTAATCAAGGAATAATGTGCTAACTCTTGAGTTTTAGAAAAGGGTAACAGATGTAAAGTATATAGAAGATGCAATATATAAGGCCAATGAAAGGGAATACTACAAGAAAGCATAAGCCAAATTTGTATCAATTTGTCTGGATGATAAGGGTAATTATCTCCCTCATATATGCGCATCACTTATCTTGTTTCTTTTATCCCTTCTGCATAAAGGTGGAACGACTTCATATGAATGTCAAACAAGCTGAAAACACTGCAGGGCTACACGAGAACCGGTGCCTTCAAATACTATTAAGGCCTGTTGTCACGTCGCCCTTTTTTTTTTTTCTAAAAATGTGTGAATCCAATTTGAGCTCTAATTAAAAGAGAAGTGCCTCTTTCTCCCTCCCCCTCCCACTGTCTCGATCTCTCGCTCCCCTGTGGGGGGGGGGGGTTGCAAGATGACTGTCCTGGTATCTCCCAGCTTTGTATGAATAATTGAGCGTAGAATAGTCCTTATATGTTTAATTCGGATTAAATATTAAGGAGGAACCACCAACCCGCAATTTCCCTCCGCCTCCCTGACAAGAACGACTAAGAGCGAGTGGGAGGAAGACGACGGGAGCAAAAGAGTGACTTAAATGGACCATGTGAGAGAGGGCGAGTGTGAGGGACGGATGGAGGGAAAGGGTGGGGGGGGGAGGAAACTAGACAGGAAGTAAGAGAAGGGAACCAACAAAATGGTTTGGATTGAGAGCAAATGTGGAAATGAGGTCTGAGCCATATACAGATAAATATGCAGGGAGAGAGAAAATTCCTTGGTTGATTATGAACAGGGCAGTTTATCAGTTTAAAATTTCATGAATAGAGAAGCGTAATTCTTTCTTTCCTCTTCTTTTAGTGTCAAGCTGAAGACTGTTGGTTTATCTCAGAAAGCACTAAATACACATCTAAATATTTTAAGCTCCGAGCCACACAGCTGAAACCATTAGCAGAGCTGTGTCACATCTGCACTGCTGCCGCTGTTAATGTATGGACTGGAGAGGATGCTCTGCCTGGCTCTGTGTGTGTGTGTGTGTGTGTGTGTGTGTGTGTGTGTGTGGTGTTCACCATGTGTCATATATGTACATGTGGCAGCATGAGCAGGGTCTTTGCCTGTTAAATGAAGATGAATGTTTTCCAATCAGCTCAGCTCGCTGCAGCGTGAAGAGCAGTTTTCTGATCCTCTAAGCATGTAGCTTAGCGTCTCTGAAGACGCAGGAATCCTCCGATAGAAACCAGTCACACTGGGAAAAATTGCCCTGCCTCTTCCTTTTTCATATCTTACATCCGCCTGCGATTTGTCAACACTAAATCTCCCTTCTTCTGTCTTCTTTTGCTTTATACATGCTTCGTCTTTCCTCCCATCTCTCGTCTATCCCTCACGTCCCTGCCTCCACTTGTCTCCCTCTCCTTATCGTTCCGGCTCTTTTCCTCTCTCCCCTTCCCTTGTCAGCGGCGAGATGGAGTGCGACAGACACGAGTCAGTGCCGCGTCTCTTGCGTGTTGACCCCTGAGGTGATGACTGTCAGTGCAGAAAGAGAGAAAGGTCAAAAATACATTCAGCATTTAAAGACACTGTATTTTAAGCACACGGTACAAACTGTGCACAGCTGTCAGCCACACAGCGGAAATGCGATGTACAACAGATGGGTGAGTTTATGACATGAGCAAAAAAAGCTAAACTTCAGCTAAACTTTAAACGTTTGCACACAGGAAGCACTCGAAAAAACCTGGTCCAAGATGATGAAAACAGATGTGGGAGAAGCTGGCTGTTTACCTCTGCACACACTTATTGATGAATCTCGGTGGGATCGCTGAGATTAAATTAGCAGCCCTGTGTTGTCATAGCGGTTGTGTCACTTTGCCTCTGTATTGTGTTGCAGTTGTGATAACAGGTAGAGCGTATCCACAGGGTCACCTTGGGGGTGTGATTGGAAGAAGGGAAGACGGAGGAAGAAGTAAGGAGGAAGCCGGGGAAGGATGAGTGGGGGAGGGAGAGTAGCATGCCAGTGGGAGGTTGTTGCGAGATTAGTGGTTTGTAGGTGGGGGGCATAAAGATGATGTGTGGAGGAAATAGAGTGGAGGCACAGGTGGAGAGGCCTGGAGGGAGAGAAGAGAATAGAAACAATGGCCAACATCTTCTGTAATCATCATCTTTCCTCTATCACACTGTCATCCATCTTTAGACCATAGGGCAGCCAAGAACCATCTCTCTCTCTCTCTCTCTCTCTCTCTCTCTCTCTCTCCCCCTCTCTCTGTGCGTGTGTGTGTGTGTCTTCATTCTGCTGTAATGATAACTACAGGGTATAATGAACAAGTGGCCAGAATAAGAATGTGCACTGATTGGGTGAAATTAGAGTTGTACATGAGCATGTCCTTAAAAATGATAGATATCTGCCCTCTCTCTCTCTCTCTCTCTCTCTCTCTATCTATCTATCTCTCTCTATCTCTATCTATCTATCTCTATCTCTCTCTCTCTCGTTGATCTTGTTAGGAAGCCTTGCATGCCCATACTGTAATTTGACCTTTTCGAGTCACTACGTAAGAGCACACACAGGACCAGACTCTCCTTTAAACACACACACTTGGTTAGATCATAGTCCTGCCTGTGTGTTCAACAGAATGTTACTTAAATGTGTTGTTAACATCTATTAGAGTGAAGGCAAAGATGCAGTGTAGCAAATAATAATCTAGCCACTGGGCATAACTTACACACACACACACACAAACACACACACACACACACTATAACTTAACTCAGAGAAAGACGTTAAATTACACACTACATCTCAACTCGTTGGTGTCTCTGCTCAGGAAGACCACAATCGATACCTTCACATCCCATTGCACTCCTATTCCACCTGGAGAAAGACCTTTTGATTACACTGGCAGATAGCGACCACTGCACACACGAGCACACACATGAGCACACACACACACTGAGATGCTCCCCTTATTAGTGATTGCATTTACATTGCACTTCAGAGGTCTAAGGCGTTACATAAGGTCCTCATTTGTCTCTCAGGGAGGATCCAACATGTCTTCAGCCTGTGCTGTGCAAATGATGAATGAGCCAACATAATAGATACTGTAAATCATCAGTGTGAATTGAATTACTTTTGTGCATTAAGACTGTGTGAAAAGAGGCAGAGATAGGGGGAGAAGGAGGAGTGTTAGCCTGCAACGTTGCAGCATTGCCCAAGGGAAGGCAACAACAGCAGCAAAGCCCGCAGATTCCTGGAGCTCCATGAAATGAAGCCATTTAGAGGGGGAGATGGGAAGGGAGATGGGCTGCAGGGAGGAGAGGGAGGTGGGAGGAGATGGATTGTTGGATGGAAGGATTAGAGGAATAGCTCGTCAGGCATTCAGAACACGCATTCTCTCGTACATGGCTCCCTCAAGGTGCCCTTCACACGTGCGCACATACGAGCACGTATGCCCACACACATGTCAGCACCGGTATGTGCACACACACTTTGCTGTATTTGACCAAAAAATAATCCAGAAAGGCTGCCCCATTTCTCAGATTTCCCTCCCAGCTGACTTTGGCTTTCATCCGTCGCACCATTAGTTCATCTCACGCATTATATAAAACATGCAGCTAAAAGACAAGCCAGACTACACAGACCTAAACTGGCCTTAGAGTAAAATATTATAGGTAAATCCGAATCCCAAAATAAAAAGAAAAAGAAAAAGAACAAAATGTCCTTCGGTAATGGAGAGAACCGTTCGTATTCATTTGATCTCTCTCTTTGTCATGTTTTCACTCGTTCTCAGCAGTTGCCTCCTCAGCAAAACCCCTAATTCCCCCCTTACGGTGAACATGCTGTATGTGGGAATTTTGTGGTTTCCTCCACATAAGAGACAAGAGAGAACAGCAGAGAGTCTGGAGAGGAGATACAGTGCCTTACATCAGAGCCTCTCCTCTCCTCTCCTTCCCTTCCCTTCCCTTCCCCCTCTGAGCACCTCAGCAGGAGTGTTTAAAAAAGCATTTTAATCCAGCAAACGAGACAACTCTCACTCAGGATGTGACTGAACTTTTTTATACTAGAAGCCTTGATACATTCAATCAAACAACAATTGAAGTAATAGAGTAAAGTCACTTTCAAACTTGTGTAGAATTAATGCACCTGTCTCTCACTCTTTCCCTCCCTCTCTCTCTCTCTCTCTCTCTCTCTCTCTCTCTCATTGTCTCTCAGATAACAGTTTTCCGGATGGGGTCGGAGGGTCATCAGGACATTGACCTTGCCATCCTCACTGCATTGCTCAAAGGTGGGTGTGTGTGTGCATTTATGTGCGTGTGCTGGAGCACAAATGTACAGTGAGTGGCTTCCATTTCACATGTCGCTCTCCAGGGATGTTGTTATTCCAAGTTTCTGTACATCAGAGGATGATATCGTTTCAGAAAATATTCATCTCACTGTCCCAGTTTAGGTATATGTTCAAAAGACACAAATATGTTTTTTGCTTTTGCAGTTCATAGCTCAGGAAAAAAACATAGACATCTGTGCTCGTTTTTTTCTCTCTCTCTTAAAGCTCCATTAAGCAATTCTTGATCGCTGCAGGGCAAAAAGACTCCAAAGCAAACTTGCAGCATTAAGTCTTGGTATTATATTGGCTTATCAAACAATTGCTTTCTTACAGTTTTAACAGAAACAGAGTGCCGTCAGCACATAATACTCCTCTTATCACTGCCTGTCCTATATAATCCACCATCCACTGGTTTGGTCCACTAACTCCTGACAAAAATGTCTGTCTCTTTTTGGCTCACTCAATATATTAACTACCCATAAAACCACATGTTGTTTTTTCAATTTTTGTATGGAAAAAAACAATATATAGTTAATTAGTGAGCTATATCTATATCCAGCTACATATGTATTATTAAGCTATCTTTTCTCATTCTTGGCAAGAAAGCGTATCAGTGTATTTTCTAACTATTTTACTATTCTTTTAATTATGAGGAGGTCATGGCTCTGGTGGCCTACCAGCTATTAAAGCCATTTCAGACAAGCTCGCAGTGAGTTCAGGTTTCCTACTTTATATGCTAATAAAACCCTGATATCATAAAAACACCTGCAGAATAATTAATTAGCATGAACACAGCTGCTCATTAACTGTGTGGCCAGAGACGAATAATTACAGGACTGCACTTACAGTCACCAATGAATTATGAAAAGTATTGCGTCTTTTAATCTAATCTCTATTCAAGTATATTTCAATTTCATTTGCATTCATCATATGAATTCCCTTTTAGGTCAGTAATCACTGGACACATGGCCTAACTATGTGCTATTTTGCTCCACCAGCTTCTCGTTTTCCAGAACTGCACTCATGCTCACAGTGTGTCCAGCATCTATACATGTAATATTAGACTGTTGCAGACAAACACAAGGCACAAGTCGTGATTTAAAGGCTCATGCATCGAGTTTTCCCCCTTCACGTATCACATTGTAAACATGTAGAAAAATCAATTAGCATGTTACCAGCAGGCATGACACGGTCAGATGTACAGTTAGCAGAAGCTTCAGTCTTTATACTGTAACAAATTGTTATGCAATTATAAATAAGGGCAGTGAATTGGACCAAATTGGGTTATAAAATTGAAAATTTGTCATGTGCAGACGTAGCAATTAAACTCCACCCACATTTTTCCCTGCCCTCTAGCCTATTTCACACTTCGATGTTCTGCACACACACACACACACACACAGAGGATGCATAGATCCATACTTTCGATTGGCTGTTCAGTAGCCTCTATTGATCACGTTTGCTCTCGCCTCCTCAAGGAATATGGCGTTAATCAGGCCCTGTGGAGTTTGCCTGCATGCGCTCTCTCTCTCACACGCACACACCTACAGTATACATCTGAACACACACTTGTGCATGTGTAGAAAGAGGAAGTGAGTCCTGTGGGGCTGCATAGCAATTCAGAGCATGTGATTGACTATCTCAGGAATTGTTCCTCCGAGAAACATTTCATTCCACAGAGAGAAAGTGACTAAACTCGTGAGTTTGGCAAGAGAGGGACTGAAAGAGAAATGTGTTTTACATAATTTATGTGTAGCAGTCAAGAAGCATGATTTCTTTTGCCCATGCATCACTCCCTGATCTTTGTCTTCATCTCAGGCTCTTGCTCTATCGCTCTCTCCCTGTGTACACATGTCTCACTCATATATTGTGTTGCCTCCATCTGTTAATCATCAATCAGTCATTTCTGTTTTCTGTTTAGCTCTTTTCTATTCACTTAATTTCACATTGTAACAGGAATGGCGTGCAGATGAATGAGTGAAAGGGGGAATTGAAATCAAAGAAAGAGATGACAAAATAGAAGAAAAGAAATGAAAAGGAAGAGAGTGGAACACAGAGAAAAGAGGTGAAAAATCTTTATGGTAAACAGCATGAGGGTCATTTTACATGCAAGTCTCATTCTGCAGCTGACTGAATGAGACACGTTAAGGCTTTTAGTGTAAAATGAAATCAGTCACATCCTGCCTGAGAGCTTTTTTTTTTTAAGACACTGGATTAGACTCCTTTGCTGAAGAACTAAGCTACTGCCTGAAGCTCAACAAGGCACAGCTCAGTCAGGAATACAAGGTGAAGGGAGAACAGAGCAAGAGCAAGAAAAGGAAGAATGAAGGGATTGAGCGGGCGAGCCTGTGAGAGAGAAAGAAAGAGCGATTAAGTGGGAATAGACAGAACAGGAAGTGAAGTGCAGTGGAGTAATTGATGGGTTGCCGTCTGAGGTGGTCAATATCCTGAAGATTGGGTCCTTAATGTCAGCTGGCTGGAGTTCAACCTCCCTGCAGACAGAGCGAAACCACAGGCCTCTGAAAAAGCAAGGCCGCTCTGCCTTTTAAAATACACATATCTCTACTAAAGCTCTTATTAGTAGGCTCTGCATCTTATTAGCTGGGCCCTGTCTGAGCATTAAGCTTCAGTAAGGCTGTACAGGCCTTTAAGACGGAGCAAGGGCTGTGCAAAGGGATGATAGTGGTGTGCTTATTAAGAATTACACGGTCTTGTCTAAACACAAGGGATTATTATTATACTTTATATTACACTGGATTTCTCTAAAGGCCGAGATGAAATGCAGCTTTATCTTTCTCATTTTGTGTAGCTCCTCCCAGCGCGCAGGTGAATTATTAATGTGAAGAGTACTGTGGTTTTGTGTTTGATCTCACTGGTCAACAGTGAACAGCTACTAATGCTTTTTGTAGCATATTTAATAGCAGTTTTACACTGAAGCTGTTTTACATTGGGTTATAAAGTTCTGAATGGAGAGGTTGGATTTTATATTCATTTTTCAGTTAATGCAGCATCTGAGTTTTTTGTCCATTAAATGAAACATTTAAGATGGAGCCACTCATTTCCAGCAACATCTCAAATTAATCCACGCTCCTGTAGGAAATACCTACAGTAGTATTACTGTAAATACCTGGTGCACGTTTCACAAGTGTCTTTAGGCTAAGTTGATCCTGAAACCCTCAAAATCATCCTCTTACATCTGCAGCGTGTTTCTGTAAATCAGTCAGACGTGTGCAATCACAATAACATTCATGAAGTCACATCTAAAAGAACAGCACCAAACAAACAAACAGCCCTGCATTGTGAGTACCTTGGCAGATTTACATCCATCAGTCTGTCCTTTCACAAACAGCAATGACATGCAGAAAAGCCATCAACAAGATAAGAGAAGTGTCCTTTTATAAAAAATACCATCCAATACTTTTATCCTTATTTGTCAGTATGCCCTTGAGTCTTGTAAACAAAATGTTGTATCCTTTACTTCTTTTTTTTTTTGCCTTGTGTGTATGTCCTGTAGTTCTTTATATCCTTATCTCAATTATGTTGCAGCCATGTTGTTACTGGAGGACCAGAACACTGTAAATGATGTTCACGTACACAGCAAATCAAAGGATCACAGTTGTATCCCAGATTTTTCTGCCCGGATGAGGTGAAGCGTTAAATTAAGTGATACATCAAAAACCCAGTTGTCATTCTTTAATGGGAAGACATCTTCTTTTCTACAGATCCACAGAAAAAATGTCAGGAACAGAACAGACACGTTGTAAAGTAAAGCAAAGATCCACCAAGTTAGATAAAACCCCTGCAGCTCACAAGCTCACAACCTTCGATAAGAAGGAGCTGGCTGTCATTCATCGACAGCAACAGCTCCACAGTACAAGTTCAGGTGTGGGAGGTCCTTTCATTTTCAAAACGAAAGTATCAGCATCCAGTTGGGGAATATGGGAATATACACCCGCAAGGAGAAAAAGAAATAGGCAGTAAAGATCATTATCAACATTAAAACATCTAAGTAGATCTAAGCTAGATCTATGTTGTATCAGTCTTTAAGAAACCTTTCCAGAAATATGACATTGTCTCCCAATGTCACTTGTATCCTCTCTCAGGTGCCAACGCTTCAGCTCCCGACCAGCTGAGTTTGGCTCTGGCGTGGAACAGAGTGGACATCGCCCGCAGTCAGATCTTCATCTATGGACAGCAGTGGCCTGTAAGACTCATGAAGAGTATACACAAAAATATATACAGTACATACTGCAGCAGAAGCTTAACATTATGGTTTTCTCTACTGCCTAAAAAGGTCTTTTAACACATGATTTTTTGGGGGGGCATTTTACCTCAGTCTTAAATTGTGGTTCTCAACAGTTGATGTTATAGATACCAGATGGTATTGCATACAAGAAATACAGCTAAATGGCTGCATTTATATAGCAGCCATTCACTCCTGCACACACTGCCAGCAGGGAGCTACCACCATCAGGAGCAATTTGGGGTTTGATGCTTTGCCCAAGGACGCTTCCACATGTAGACAGTAGGATCAAATCACGTACCCTGTAATCAGTGGACGACCCGCTCTACCTCCCGAGCCAAAGCTCAAACGTTTTACATCAAGATATAATATCGGCCTGTTAAAGTGATTACAAAGGGAAAAGATAGTAAGTGGAATAGCAGATAAAAGGGTACTTTCGGCTTTAAAAAGCAATTTGGATGCAGAAGGCAGCTCAGGATCAGTCATGGGTGAAAGGTTCAGCAACTGGCTAATGGTTAATGATTGATAATAATTATCATTCATTATCAACATTCCTTGCAGTTAAACTGTATCATTTGAAGTGGTCTCAAAATATTGAAGCATTTTATTCCAACTCGCAAATACAAATATTAGTATTCACATAGATGTTTTTGAAGTGTGACTATGTGAAATCATAATAAGGCTGTTGTATTTTTGCTCAGTGTTGGTCCAGGATCTTTATTTATTCCCCTGCACCTGTATAGCTTGTAGTTTGAAGGATGTGCTGTGTGTGGTACTGTCAGTATATGTATTCTCCGTCCTGTGTGCCTTAGGTTGGCTCCCTGGAGCAGGCAATGCTGGATGCCTTAGTTTTGGACAGAGTGGACTTCGTCAAGCTGCTGATCGAAAATGGAGTGAGCATGCACCGTTTCCTCACACTTTCCAGGCTGGAGGAGCTCTACAACACGGTAATAACAAATACATATAAATAATACAAGTTGTATTATTTTTTTGCAACCCCCCCCCCCCCAGCTGACAGCCTCCTATGGCAAATATTGTTATCATGAGTTCCAAAGTAAAGTGTTGACTGAAAGGTTATTTGCTGGTAGTGAACAGTATAGCAGGAAGGGTCAGTCGTGTCCTGAGGGTCTGAAGATGCTGTCAGTGATGGTAATAATATCCTTATGTGTTGTACTTGTTTTCTCAACAGAGACACGGACCATCCAACACGCTGTACCACCTTGTCAGAGATGTCAAAAAGGTATGAGCATCACTGCCGTCCCTTCAGCTCTGTGGCTGTTCAGCAACACTATATGGGAATGTTGGCTTGAATGTGTACATTAAAGAAGATGATAGAGTTTCAGTTGCTTTTTTTCCAGTGTGTGTTGTTGTTTGCATCAGTTTGTGTGTCTACATTTTGGTATAGCCCTAGTTGCTCTTCAAGCAAATAGAGGCCGGCTTCTCTCTTTCAGCTGGAGTTGCAGGCTGCAGTGGCTGTGTAGAGCTATGCACGACTCACATCCCTCTCATGACTTTTCAGCAATTTACTCTGTTCTTTCTCTCAGGCACCCACTACCATGGTAAACAAACACTACATGTATTAAACATTGCTTTATCCACAGAGCTTGAGATTGAGCAAATTGGGGCCGCAGTGGAACCGCTGTGAGGCTGAGAAAGAAGAACTCAGTAGACGCCCACAATTTATTAATTTATTTAACTTTTTTTTTTTGATTATTAACAACACTATTACATGTGTTCTTGATCATATGCAATATCATCTGGTTCTTAGTGAAATTGCATATTCCCTCACATGAAATGCATCAGGGCTGTGTTATTTTCATGTTTAAGATGATGAAATGGTGGAATCATCTCTCAGTATAGGTTGTGGCTGCACTTAAGCCAAAAAAATACCAACACTGTGAGGTGTTCATGTTTTTTGCTGCATATCTCCTACGGCACCTTGATATCTACTGCGATAAAGGTGTTACTGATTTCAGTAATGCCGCATGCTCCTCTTGGAGTAACTGAAGAGGCTCGATGTTGTAATCACTCCTCCTTGGCCTCCTCTCTGTTTTTAAACACAACTCTGAGCTGAAGTTGGTGCAGAAAGAATATGCAGTTTACATTCAACACCTCATCATGCACACATGCTCACATTCATACATCGCACACATGCAAAACACACCCTGTAGTGCATGGCATAACATCATCATCTTCTTTTTGCAGAGCTGTGTGCAGTCGCTATGATGTAGCTGAGTGTTTGTGTGTCATCGTGGTATCATAGTATGATGCTAATTAGATTTAACTGCTGTCCCTCGGGTGTAGTCACCATGTCATTGCTGTTTTCTTTCTGTCTCATTCCTCTCTGTAGATTGCTTGGTCATACTGTTAATAATTGGCAGGTCTTCTTTTGATTCAGATGCAGGTGTCGCACTAACAGCTGTAGGTGAAGGTTGCTCTCAGATTCAATCTGGTCCATTCATTAGATTGTGCGAAAACTGAGTCATAAAACAGAGAGAGTCACAGAGATTGGCTTGTGACTACAGCTGCCAAAGCAGAAATTGGTTTTCCCACGGAGGCAAAACAAGGCATTGCTCATTTATAGAGAAAGTGAACAGTGCAGTTTTGTGGAGGTTGGTGGCAATACACCTTATGTACTGATTCTTGGATATCAGGGACGGTTAGAAGAAAATTCAAATCTAGTCGTTGTTGATTTGTATTATACGTTATCAGCTCAGTATGTGAAGAGCATAACATGAGAATTGGGTTAAGAAACTCTGACTGTATATTGCATTATGTATCTTAATGTTGTATTGGTGTGATAATGTAATGTAATAATGTAATAATGGGCTGTGATGTATAGAGGCAGAGAAAGGTTTTCCCTGGATTTTTTTTTGAGACAAAGTTGGGAAATCTGGAGAACACACATGGCACAAAGCCTAATGGAAGGAGTGAGGGCCAGAATGATGAAGGAAAAGAGCTTCAAAGCAGCTGCTGATGAAAGGCAGCTCTGCCTTTCAGAGGTGTTCAAAGGGTACAGATGACCCCTGCCCAATGCCCACGACCCATGCAAAGGTCTATGGTTGACTCTTAAACTGGATCAAGCACAACAATTTACCTCCTGACTTATCACTGACAGCACAATTTATATGTATTTACATGATAAATAAATGTGTTGTCATCATTAAAAACACATTTTAGCTTGTCATCTAATAACCCAACTCCCGCTGTTCTTGTGAAGATGGTGAAACCCTCAGATGCGCAGAACACACAAGTCTCAAAATGCCTCACCAAAAAGCAGGTGTTCAAAAAAGAAAAGCCAGGGTACAGAGAGAACAAGAAAGGGAAAAGGAGCAGAGAACGTCTGGCCAAAATGTGTGAAGTGTGAAGAAGCAGCAGGTATGACAGGCCAAGCTGAACGTGGCGAAGGTGAAGAGCCAGGTGGACTAGCAAATAAAACTTTAGCTACCTGAACCTGTAAGTAACATTATCACTTAACTTGATTGAAAAAAAAAAAACACTGTTGAGACTGTCAATGGTGTAAAGACATGGTAAGGCACTGTTGCTTTAATTCTAAGGAAGGAAGGTGTTAGAGATAAAGTGGTGCAAAATGTACAGACTGTTTCCAGAGAATGAGCAGGGCCTTGCACATCAGCATTGTTACTGGGACACTGAATTCAAGAAATCAGTTTTAAAGACATCTATATCAACAGCAGCAGAAGAACTGACACACTCAGAAAGTGTAAAACAGGGTGTTATAAGAGAGACTGCTGGATGTAACACTTCATTCGACCTGTAGAAACATGGCTTTTAGAGGTGACTCGAACAGAGAGGTGTAACCCAAACAATGGTCAGTTCCTGGGCACACTGGATACACATGAGCTGAGCTTCTTCAGAAAGCGAGAAAGCACGAGCAACAGGGGGAAAAGGCTAATAATCTCTCCAGTCAGAATGAATTTATCAATATATGTGTTGCCCGTGTATCGGAAGCCATTCTTAAGGAGATGAGGGAGGCAACATATTATTCTATAATATGTGAGGCTACGCCTGACACATCTCATAAGGAGCAGAATGTGATTATGCTGAGATGTGTTCACAAACAAGATGAAGAGTGGGAAATTCGAGAGCGCTTTCTCAACAGACTTTGGGAGCTGAAATGAAATCACAGAGAAGGTGATGGCCATGACATTGATAATGCATTTAAATGTACCATTTTAAATTGGTTATAGACGTTCTTCACAGGGTTCCTCCTACACCATCTGTCAGATTCATGCTGGAGTGTTTGTCTAGAGGCGGCGCTGCTCAGCTTCCTTGATACCCTTGATAGTCTGGTCTCCCGCCGCAGTCCGGCCAGTGAGAGCAAGTCAGAGGCAGAAGGATTGAAAACCTATTTCCAGTCCAAGTCCAGACAGTGAATTCCATTTTGCTTCTCACATTCAGTGTCAAAGTGCTGCAGTGTATTGAGGACAGATCCATCTTCTTCCAGTCCTAACTCCTGGGACAATATTATATCCGAGGTCACGGCTCTTGCCAGAGCTTCGAGTGTAGATGCAGAGTTAGACCAAGTCCAAACAAGAAAGAGAATCCAACCTGAAAAGGAAAGTGGACGTGAAAATACTAGAGAGAAAGAGACCCCATATTACTGTGAGCAATCATTCAGCAGAATGAAACTCATTGAAAACTATGTGATCAACTGGTCCAATATGACCAATACTTTGATTCATGGTCCCTCAAGATTGAATTTCATAGATGAAGAGTAAATGCCTTTGTTTGGATTTTGGAATTTTAGGATTTCTTGCAGCAATTTTTTCAACCAATGTTTGATTTTACTTGGAGGACATTTTTCTCTCCTTGTTTTGTTTTAAGATTAAAAGATGAATATAACAGTCGCAGTCTAATTTGAAGTGTTTTGTGCATTTTAAGATAAATGACTTGAACTTTAGTGCTTCATAATCATATTGAGTATATGTATGCAAACAGAGCCTGGCCTGCTGGATGAGTCTGTAACACTGAATTTAGATGTTAGAGGCTCCATCTGTGTCAGTATAAGGCTCATGGCCAAGAGCTAATTTGAAATTGCCTGTGTTGGTAGAGTTAAGGGTGGGCGGTGGGGGTGGTGCTGGAATGGGTGTGGATGAGGGGCCCAAGTTGGAAAACGTCTGTCCATAATTCCTAGTCTGGCCTGAAAAAAAGGCGGAATAGTTTGGGTGTTAATAAAAGCCTTTGGGTTTTTGTTGGAAATTTCAACAAGGGCAGCGACTAATAATATGCGGCAGCTCGTCTTTGAGTTAGATTTTTCAGCAGAGCAGCTTCCCCATTAGAAACTGTAACACTCAGAGTGTGTTCACACAAGATGTAAACAAGCAGTTATTAGCTTGAGCTTCAGCACCACAGGGAATTAAAAGAGCGCTCGGCTGACCGCTGACTGGAGCATTTGAACTTTATTTATCAGTAGCAAGAGGACGCGAAGCTTTGTATGCTCACTTTGAACAGCTGGTGTATGAAAAGACAAGCGGCTCTATCTGTGGCTTTCTACTTCAAAGTGTATCACTTGGCTTAGAGGAGTTTTCCAGGCTTTACTGCCAGTGAAATTGAATCACTGGATATGAAGACAGGCTGGGAATGAGTGGGACGGAGAGGATTTCTAGGATCTCCTATCTAAGTGCAGAGGAGTGGATATGGTTTCGAGGAAGGTGTAGAGGTATGTAAGGTCGTTGGTGTAGCTCAAAGGAACAGTGGGGGTCCAGGATAATGACTGGGGTGGATGTCGAGGGCACGTTGAGGAGAGCGAGTGTTGACATGGGTATAGTCCTCAGTGAAAGGACTTCTATTTCAATAATGATTCTCCCCTCCAGTGTTAATAGCTGTCTGTCTGTTTTTACATGCTATTGCCCCTCTCTTCCAGGCTAATGAGACATTACCACTTTCTCTTTCTTTTCCTCTCTTCAATACTGCATTGAACCTCACTGAGAAGATCTCATTATTTCCCTAAATGCAAATTATAACAAATCATTAAATTTTTTACATCCTTTATAATTGTCCCCAGACGTTATATTCTCTCTGTGAATCGTACTGAAACCTGGTTTTCATTCTCTCCTCATTTTCTCCTCAATAAGAGAAGTTAATGCTTGAGGCTCGGGAGTAATCTCTTAAACCTGAAACTGTAACCAGTTTCTGGTTCAACCAATTACGTGACCGGAGGAACAGCTCCAGATTTCTAGTTTCAAACCAACATTCATAGAGTCCTAAAGAATTCAGACTACAAAAACAAAAAAAACTGAACCGCAGCCTGGTTGAGATAACAGTTTATTAAAGAGGCTGGAAGAGAGATCTTGCCTGAGAGTGTCTGTGTATCTCATTTCCCCTGCTCTTGCTTATCGTGCCGTTTACTCACTGACATTGTGTGTTCTTTCCAAGCGAGAATATCCAGGGTTCAGTTGGATCTACTTCAAGGTGAATCCGATAATCACGTTTTCTTTCATAGCCAAAAACAGTTTGATATGGATTTTTGTGACGTGAGTGTGTATCATTTGTTTTGTGCTCTTATTTCCCTCTTGTTTAGCCTCCATTATTAATCACTCGGCCTGGGTCGTTGCCTGTTAACACTGTCTGGTTTTCTAGGGAAACCTGCCCCCGGACTACCGCATCAGCCTCATCGACATCGGACTGGTCATTGAATACCTCATGGGCGGGGCGTATCGGTGTAACTACACCAGGAAGAGATTCAGGACTCTGTACCACAACCTCTTTGGACCCAAGAGGGTGAGTGACTGATTCTACCCTGCATTAGCATCCAACCATTGACTCCAACACTGATGTCTGGGAATTTTTAATGTCATTAATCAAAGGACCGATATCAGCGAAATGAGCCTCATGATCAAATTAGCCTTGATAAGAGCAAGGTGAATAATATGGGCCAATTATGTTTTATAGAAAATGTTAATCAGGCATTGTGCACTCAAGGGCAAACTTCACCTGCCGATGCAAGTGGTAAATTAGCATGTGCATATAAATTTTGTTAGTTGTGACATGATTGACTGAGCCAGAAATACATGAGACCTTCGCAAGGGTGATGGTTGATGTTTGGAGCGATGGAGATAGCAACTGCTAACAACTGCATTTTTTTATATTGCAATGGATTCTATTCTTTCCTTTGCTTAGAAGAGCGTTTTTATAAATATCAGGAAAATATTTGGAAAATGGCAGAAAATAAATAATGTATCTAGTAATAAATAAAGAAATCAACTTAGTACCATTTTGTTTAGCCGATCTATAAGACCCCACCAGTGGATTGATATATTTGTCTTCAAGGTACAACTGTTAATGTAACACTAGGCTGGTAAATGAATCTTTTCCAGAAGAACATCCATTAATAAATCACATCACTAAATCCAAACAAATCATGATCTCGTAAGGTCAGAGTGCTGTTCATCAGCGGAGGTCAAACATAAGAGTCGTCCCTCTGTTATTCTTCATTTCCACCTCAAGTAGAGAGGCAGCACAACTCAGGCTATTATTAGCTTGATGCAACAACTCATCCATCTATAGCAGTGGCTCTTCATCATGTGCCATCATAACCCCGATGATATACACACTTCATTCCCGCCACTACAGAAACTCATCTCACTGATTAGCACACCTTCAATCAAAGTGGAGGAACTGATCATTGATGTGCTCCACTGATAGTGGTTGTGTGTTCACGCCACACACACTACACATTATGTGGTATATGTTCATCTGTTGTTCTGATGCTCTCATTCTGCCTCAAAACCTCACACACCGCCACAGGTGTGATGAAAACAGAAGCGCACGCAGCTGTGACTGAAACGCCATATTTCTGCTTGATTGTGCACCGTGTGTTTGTATGTGTGAGTGTGTGTGTGTTTGTATGTGTGTAAATGTTGTGTGTGTGTGCCTGTTTATCTCATTGTATGTCTGCAACAAAGCAGCTGGAAAGATGCAGATAAAGCGAAAGCAGAGAAGCAGCACAGGGATCAAGCAAAGAGGCAAAATGAGAGAGTGAGAGAGAGAAGAGAGTGTGTGAGTGTCAGTCAGTTCCAATTTAACTGTGATTTTCATGACGAAATCGACGTGCGATCACATTTTCACGTGCACGCATGCATACAAACACGTTAACTAAGAACAAAGCCTCGAAATAGATGCAGATATCACAATCCCCACAGGAGACCTAGGCTATTTTTACCAACTCAGATGATGGCTCATGAATGCATAATTCATACATGCCCTGCTTTAATACAGATACACACTACTGCAGCAAACGCGCAAATACACTCTGCTTTAATACATGCAAATACGCAACTAAAGGAAACTGTTGCTGTATGTATAGAATACTGTCAATCACACCAGCTCAAAATGTAAAACCCCTCACTGTTGTCGCCATTTTAAGCTGAAAGTGAGCGACTTACAATATTAAAGAGTATTTCCGGTCTTGCGCGAGTGAGCGAGTCTGTCTGTCTGTCAGTCTGTGATGTGTTGTGCTTATAGAGTAAATTACTCTATAAAAATACATCCGACAAGGTCTTGTTCTGTTTGTTTATGTTTTTGTTGCTTTTCTAGCCCAAAGCCCTGAAACTGCTGGGGATGGAGGTGAGTGTTGATCTCATCAAGGTTGTTTTTCAGTCGTTCCTTCACTGTTCCTCCTCTGTCTGAAACACCTCTCCCTCATAACGTGTTGAGTGTACAGTCAGTCTACAGAATCTTTTCAGCCGCGCAGTAGTTGAGTGCGTGCCTTGTGCCTCGCAGTGTTTGAAAGAAAGACCTTGAGGCGTATTTAATTAATTTGGCTTTTGAGCCATTTGAAGGCTTGGTGTCTATACAATTACTAATACATTTGACATTACCTTGTGCAAAGTTATTTTTTAATTTACAGATTCATATGACTAAATCACTCCAGACAGTATAGATGTATATAACTCTTATGATACATGTCAGAGCAGCCCAGTTACATTTGACAGAATAGGTTATGACTGACCTAACAGAATTACATAATACATGATTTGTGTACTCACATGTATCCATGGTGTACACACCATGAAGTATCCACATCATAAAGCTTTTATCACAGCATGTACCTACAGTGTTTTTTCAGAGGCATTTATATCTAATGTGCATGGCTGTCCATTCCTTTGTCTGTCTGCCTGTTTGAAATCCGCCTCCCTGTCGGTGTGTGTTCTGTCTTTGTGATCTTTACCTTCATGTCTTGCTCTCTTTTTCTAATCCTCTCTTTCCAGTCCAGTTATCATTCAGTCAGTATGGCAACCTCGTCCTGAAACACATTATGTTAAATTTGCTGCTATTATAACCTTGAACAATTCTGATTATTGAAGATGTAACTTGATGTTGCCAACATTTCTAAATATCCATGAAATCACAAACTTGCTTGTTCATAAATTGAGTGTCACTCTCTGTTTATTGCTGTGCTATTATCATATCTTTCTTTGTCCATATAATCTGTCTCAAAGCAAGCAGCATTTACACAGCCACACAAAGCCGTTTCTCAGATCTCTGTTATTGATCATCTGTCAGTCGTCCTTAATTCTTCAAATGTGAAATTATTGGAGATCAATATCACCCTGTTGACATGACATTTAGACATTAACTGGCAATGTCAAACTCCTCAGAGACAGGAAGGCAACCTGGATACACTGAGGACATTTATTTTACTGAAGACTAGAGGAGAAGTATAAAAAGAGAGACAGATTTTTTTTTTTTAAGTGTATGAGATCAAGCTTGTTATGTGCATGTTGCGTGTAGCACTTTGTCATTTCACCTGTGTCCTCCAAAGTCTGGCTTAGCTTCTGCATTCAACTAACTTTCATCATATGGAGGGTGAGCAATCTTAGAAAACACATTATGAAAATCTCACCTTGGTGATATGACCCATCTGTCTGCCTGATGTGGCCAAATACATGTACAATCCAGATTCTTGGGTTTCACTTTTAATTTACAATTAGAGCCCAAGTTTTTACTAAATATCTTTATAAATAGTGCAGCATCAACCTAAAACACACTAAAACACTTAAAGTTGTACAGCTGTACTGTTTATGGCAATAAATATTATCCATAACAGGACATCCCAACATATGTCTATCTGCTCAGCTGTCTCTTTGTTTCCACCCCACCCACTTGTTATGGACCCCAACCAGGATGACATGCCCATCCGCAGAGGCCGCCAGAAGACGACGCGTAAACGAGAGGAGGAGGTGGACATCGATTTGGACGACCCCGAAATCAACCACTTCCCTTTCCCCTTCCACGAGCTCATGGTGTGGGCTGTGCTCATGAAGCGTCAGAAGATGGCGCTGTTCTTTTGGCAGCACGGCGAAGAGGCCATGGCCAAGGCCTTGGTGGCATGTAAGCTTTGTAAGGCCATGGCGCACGAAGCCTCCGAGAACGACATGGTGGATGACATCTCCCAGGAACTGAATCACAACTCCAGGTGGGTGACACGAACATGTACGTTTGAAACATGACATTTCAATATAGTATGATTCTGCAATCCTCAGCAAGACTTGTCTCATGGAAATGCCTCTGCTCTAAATGATTAATGCAAAGTTGAGTGGCGAGTCTAGACGGGTACATCTACCTCCATACTCACTCACATATGGGCAGATACACTCACAAACACACCAACATGCCTTCTTCCCTGAAACTGACCTGTTTCAGACTACTCCAGCATCCCATGGGGTGTAAGTGACATAGATAGAGAAATCTAATAACATGCATCATTGTTAGTTAAAGATATGCATTTGAGATGAAGGTAATCACCTAGAAATGAAAATGCTGGCTATGGAAATGACTGTTAATTAGAGGGAAAGTTTTCAGCTACTGCGAATGAAGCCACACGAACTCGACCAAGTCCCAGCACACGTTTACACACTTTCAAAGGACAGCCTCAGAGTTGGCATATTTTGAGTTTACTTTCCTCAGAGAATTCGGTTTGGCTTCCTTCGAAGAGCTCATTTGACTACATACATTTTTATGTCTTCATGCAATCTTTACGTAATTTGCGGTTGCAGTGTTTGAGAGTGCCTCTCTGTGTGGGTGTGTGTTTGTATATAAACTCAAGAGATATTTATGTGAGCTTGTGTTATTTATAATCTTTGGAAGCACATACAGTAATGCCTACATTCTCTACTGAGCTCTTCTTCCAATGCGCTTTCAAACAAAAGGTGTGAACACATTCCTATATTAATCTTTTATACTTCGTGAAAAAAATCGTCACTAGAAAAGCTCTCTCATAGAAACAGACACTTACTTGTCTGTTCATACAACACTGAACTGTGCCATGTGCTGTGCGTCTGTGACATTTGGAGCCCTTGTTTTATAAATCCCCCCAACCCCAGCGGTGTTGGTGCCTTGTTATACACATTAAACTACGCAGAACAGATTGTTTTCCAGTGTGGTGTCCAATATTGTGCTGTAATTTGCGTGCGTGTGTGTAGGAGAAAGTCCTTCCAGAGGCTCTCAGAGTATTGATTTATGTTTTTATTGTTTGGAAGGGGTTGTATTAAAATTCTGTTGCAAGAGGTGGCGCTTTATGTTTGTTTGCAGTTTTGAATATTTACTTGTGTTTATGTTATATAAGTGTATGTGTTGGTATTACAGTCCAGTATTTAGATATTGCTTTCATATTCTGTCCTCATTTCCCAAGGAAATATTTCACATTTCCCCCCATTGTTCTCTAATCATAACTTCTGCGCACAGCATTTCCTGTTCAGCGTGCGGCTCACATATGTTCATGATAAACTTGAACAACAAACAGTCACCTTGGAAAAGATGCAGACATAATTACCAGTGAGAATTTGGGCCCTCTTTGCTGTACATGTGTGTATGTACTAAAGAAATTAGATATGCCTGTCATGTAAGACCTTGACCGTGCCTTTGTACCATGTTGATATGTAAAATACGGTCTCTGCATGTGAGTGAGTGTTTGCATGCAAATTTAATCTCCTTCAGAATTTGGCCAGATGGTCGATGATTTCTTGACCAGTTTAATTACATTTTTACATGTTTGAACAAAGCATGTTACGGTCTCTGTTCATGTCTCTGTGTGCCTGTATATGTCCTGCATATAATTTCCCAGAGAGTTTGGCCAGCTGGCTGTGGAACTCCTCGACCAGTCCTATAAACAGGACGAGCAGATGGCCATGAAGCTGCTGACGTACGAGCTGAAGAACTGGAGCAACGCCACCTGCCTGCAGCTGGCGGTAGCAGCCAAGCACAGAGATTTCATCGCTCACACCTGCAGTCAGATGCTGCTGACCGACATGTGGATGGGACGCCTGCGCATGCGCAAGAACTCGGGCCTGAAGGTAATAGAAGTGGGCCAGATGTTTGGGATGACCTGCGGGTCAAGAAAAGCATGCTTACATTCAGTAAAGTGTCTGCTTCACACTGACTTCAGGCTTTGGTGTTTGAGAAGCTGGGTTCATTTGGTAAGCTAGAATCCCCTCGGACCGCTTGAGAAAAGTTGGGCAGGGAAAGTAATGAGAAACCTTCACACCTCCCTGAGAAACTAGCATCGAGGTGGCCCAGATCGCTCCTGTGGATCTGCTGAGTGGTGCTGCTAAGTGGAGAGTGGTTATACATGACAACTACCAGGTGTGATGTGTGGAAATGTGAAGATGTGAAGCAGAGAAAATTGCTGATTACCTTTCTGCAAAAAAAAATGTTAATTTGGACATAATGTACCTAAATGAGAAGCAATCCCAGTATTACTATGTATGTTGACAGATAAGTAATGAAAAATTGCAGAGGGAAATGCTGACGAGTTTATTTTTCAACGGCAATATGTAAAATTATTGGATATCTTTGTCACAATTCTTGAATATCCAAACACCCTAATATATTCATCAATTCCAATTAGCCATCTACTGTATACTGTAAGCCTATTTATCTTTGTTAAATTCCACTGGGTGCAGCCTCGTCTGGCTCGTCATAGCTGTGGTTTGGCCGTGATGACTCATTCCCAATAATGTGGAGTGCACTAGACTGTGAAAAGTAGACAGGTCACTACTGAGTGTTAAAACACTTTATCTCGTACATTGTGGGAGCTCAGGACTCGACAGACTCACCTTCAATGGAGTCAGTCTGTTCACAATTTGGATTGGATTGCATTGGATTCCACACATATCTAAATCCTGCAGTTTGGTTCATAACAGTTAAGTGTCTGATTCCAGGGTGTTCATTCATAGGAAGGAGTTTATTGGACACTAATGCTTTGGAGAGGCATTAGGAGTGTGATGAGTGTCTGGTGGAGGTGGCCCTCCAACTTCAGCCTTCATTAATATAAGCCGACAAAGCATCCTGTTAAGCCAGAGGGGACAGAAGAACTGACCTTAATTACTTAAAAACCTTGAAATTGTGTCCCACATATTTTACATCAAGGCTCATGTGGTGAACATCCCTTTGAGTTGAGTGGAGAGGTTTCATTTAGGACTGATGGTTGAGATTTTGAGCAGTTTTTGCTCATGTGGGTTTTCCAGACGTCTGGCGGTGGGGTGATAGGAGGCAGCTGCTCACATCAGAGAGGTTAGAGTTATTTGTAATGAAGAGTTGCCCCGGGAGTTGTTGAAGGGACGACTCATTCATACACAGAATGAGACGGGATGATGGGTCTGGCTGGCCGGCTTCTTGGAGCGGGACAGACTACAAGCGCTTAAAGTCTGGTTTGGCCTTTGCAAGAGGGAGGGAGGGAGCGCAGCGCTAAAGCAAACTCACCAGAGCAGAAACACAGAAAGGAAACCACAAGTGGAACAAACAAGATTCGATGCCCCCAGGAGTTCATGATATACAGCAAATAACGTTGTCAAAATAATATGGGTGCACAGTTTTTGAGTTGCTATAGTTGTGAGGGCAGTTACCTTCAACCTTCCCCCTCCCTTAACACACGTCAGAATATGTTAGTGGAGGCTACAAGTGGACTTCCAAAGACATTGATTTCCTCACACATCAATACGTCTGACAAGCTATTGGCATCTTTGCTTTCGACTTGCCATGACTGATGGCAAGAGGAGCTGAGACATCACTTTCTCTGCTGTGCTTCTAATTATATTTCTCACTGGTCCATTGTGTCACCCTGAAACTAGTCATTTCACATATTCAATCATTTTGTCCAGCCGTCTCCTTTCTTTGTAAATTATAACTTAATAGTCCAAACTTTCATGCGTGAAAAGCTGATCAGAAATGAATGTAAACTTAAATTGATTACATTTCTGTTCAATTTTGAGCCACTTCAATGAAAACAGCTAAATTTCTCTCTTAAATTAGAGACAGCTGCTACCGGAGATAAGAAGACACTCGATTACACTGCTCTCCATCTTCTCTTTCCTTTGTTCTTCACCTTCCCTGCTGTGGCAACAGCCTCGCTCTTGCTTTTCTTGTTTGACTGGTATGTACCTCAAGTGTTTACAGCACGCCTGCCTCCTTTATCTGCTGCGGGTGTTTGTCCCTCTCATCCATCGTGGCAGTGCAGTACTCTTGCTGCCTGTCTGAACGAATGCTTTTGTAATTGACTTCCACAATGAGAGCCCTCGCCGCCTCACTGAGAGCCCCGGCTGTCGTTAATACCACAGCTTTGTCATTCAGCCCTGCGCAGGCATGATGGGAAGGTATTCAAGTTGGGAAATTTATGTGACTTACACATAAATATTATGAAGGCTCGTTTGTTCCAGACTTTTCTCGTGTCCTAATTTCCGCAGCGCTCTTTATCACATCTGTCGCTTCCGCCTCCGCTTCTTCTCTTCCTCGTCACCCAGGTCATCTTAGGTCTGCTTCTGCCGCCGTCCATCCTGAGCCTGGAGTTCAAGAACAAGGATGAGATGTCCTACATGCCCCAGGATCAGGAGGCCTACCTGCAGGAGAAGGAGGAGGAGGAGCCTGAGAAACCAGTCAAGGAGAAGGAGGAGGAAGACATGGAGTTCACAGTAAGATCTTACTGTGAGACGCAGTACAACTCCGTGGTGAGAGAACCCACCTCAGCCCCGCATCTCAGAATCTATACACATATTCTAACTTTAAACAACATACACATGCTTTGTTTAGATTATAAAACTGATCTTTGAAAGAGAAGCTCAGATTATTTGTCCTTTGTAAATATCTCTTGTGGACCAGTTTTATACAGTGTTGTTTCTGTCCACAATGAGATGTCGACATACACACATGCGCAGACTGTTCTTCACACACACACACATAGCCTACTTGTTTCTCTATTCCGGCCAACTGGACCCTTTCAGCCAAATCAGCCTTTCCTGTTTCTCGTCGTCTCAGCAAAGACATGGTCTTGGAGTTGTAGCGTCTCAGTCTGTCGCCGCTTGTGGGTTCCCTCGTGTTTGTTTCTCCTTCCATCTATCTCCTCTATATCTCTCTGCTTTTCTTTTGGTTCTTCTTGTTCCAGTTCCCTTTGCCTCTTTAGTTCCTTTATTTCCTTTGCTTTCAACTCCCTCTCTCTCTAGCTCTCTCTCTCTCTCTCTCTCTCTCTCTCTCTCTCTAGCTCTCTCTCTCTCTAGCTCTCTCTCTCTCTCTCCATGACTTGCTGTTGTTTTTGAGTGATGTGCGGCTGATGGCGAACGCTGGGCGATGACAGATGGATGTGACAAGCAGATGGTTTTGCTTGTCGTCTTTAATCACACAAATTCAGTCGGCCATGAAGCCGGAGTTCTGTCTTGTCAAAGCAACACAAAGTGGAGACAAATTTATCCCGCGCGCCATAGATTCTGATACTGCAAATGTGTAGGCGCTTGTGAAGAAAAAGGACCAAACCTAAATGGGGGTCTTTGTGTTGAGGTCAGATATGGTTTTGATGCCGGCTGCTGTTCGAGGAGAAGCTGAACTTTTAATTTGACAGGCTCGACGGTGTAAAGTTGGGTGAGACGGGATGAACAGTTGAACTTGTCATTGTGATTGTGGAATTGCTTGTCATTATATGCCAATTGCATTTTTAACCCAAGTGCAGTATTATGCTAATATTTCCTGGTAAGGATACAACTACACATGCTATTGCATTTTACAGTTGCATCTTATTTCCTCCCATTACGTGTGAGACAGAGCTGGATGATATGGATTGTGTCATGGTTTATACAGCATTGCATATTGTGGTGTAGTTTTCTGGAAGTTCAATGGATGAACTTTCTGCAGAAAAAATAACCGTGTGTTTCTTCTTAATCCTGTAAATGGAAGACCTGATGAATCAATCACACTCCAAACCCTGTAAATTACATCTCGCCTGTAGTGGTGTAAAGGAAGCAGAGATACTGAAATATAGATAAAAGATCATTTTTCACATTTTTCTGTACTGTTAACAAAATTTACTTTTGTCATATCTTATGTTCAGGAATATAAAAATGCTTCTTTACAAAAGATCCTTTTAAGTTTATTTACCACTTGTTCGGCAAAATAAATATCAAGCTTTGTTTCATGTTATGATGTTATGTTAGTATCTGTATCATCTAACTCACACCATCATCTTAATCCATCAAGTACATTCATCATTGAACGTCACTTATCTGTGTTTGATATAGGTAGGATCTGATGCAGAACTAGTTCATCCACAAGCCTCCACCCAAAAGAACATAAAGACAAAATCTGAGAAAAAAAAAAATGTAACTGAAATAATAAGTTTTCTGGTAATGGCACCTTCACCCTTAAATACACTTGGACACACACACACACACACACACACACACACACACACACACACACACA
>JBBMOC010000037.1:3467679-3597688 GCA_037975185.1 Centropyge bicolor | reverse complement strand
CTCTCTCTCTCTCTCCCTCCCTCCCTCCCTCTCTCTCTCTCTCTCTCTCTCCGAGGTCAGTTCTGATCGAGGTACAGTACTGTATGCTGGCCGATTGCTGCCCCACACTCTCCCATCATGATGATGGCTTGCTGCAGCATACCACTCAGCATGTCGGCTGCTGAGCATGGGAGGCCCAGGCTTTTGCATTATATAACCGTGTCTGCCTGCTGCTGCAGAGCTTAAATCATGCAGAGTCTGAGCACCTTCTCCCAGCTCACAGTGGAAGAGTTGGTCCATCTGCATAGACATGGATGTACAGCAGGATTAGGACTCGTTCCATTTCAGTCCAGTCAACTCTTGAGATGATACCAAGGTCTGGTTTGTCTGTTGAAATCAAGGCTGGAATTCAAAAGACAATTTTAATAGATAAACTGAATCAAGGTCGTCCCATTAAGTGATTGAACTGAAGTTGAACGGCTTTCAGCACCACTGTACATATTCTCCATCTGCATTGAGCACAGCCAGCAAGCCAGCGCAAAGACTCACAACAGACCATTTCACACATGCAGTCCTTGAGGCACTGAGCTATTAAACAAAGAATGCTGTTGCCAAAGGATGCATTTGCAATGAGTCCTTGCTCTTGCCCTGGCTTCTGACTGTACAAATGCACCCTCAGAAACTTATGAATCACACAAAGATTCATACAGATACACACAGACTGCTACACCACAGAGGGAGATTGTATTGTCCTATCAGATGCTTTAGATAAACCACACTGTGATGAATGTTATAGCTTGTGCCCACTTGCTGATCAGATTATGTGCATGTTCGGTGAAGTAAAGGCATGGTGTGATTTACACACTGGCATCTGAACCTGTTCACCCCGAAGGCCCCGTCTGTGTGTGCCTTGGACCAAACTTTGGCTGTATATGTTTCACAGATTGGAAAAAAAATCCCCTCTGATTTCCCCTTTGATTTCTTAGTGATGGCTCTATCACTGTGGTACCTACTCAGTGGCCTGGGAACTTAAACTCATCATCCTTTTCAAATATTTGGACAGATCAAACATTTTATCTTTGCCCAGGTCTGCTATGCTGCCCTTCAAAGACTGAGTGCAGTGACTACAGAGGCAGTGAGGTTGAGAAAAAAGGTTTTAAAGTGTTCGGAATGGATGTTGAATAGTAAAACAGATAGAAAGGTTGTAGTGCTTTCTTTTCATGTCTTTTTAGGCTGACCAACACGAAACCAAAAAAAATCTACACTCTCTCTTTGGATAACCTTCACTGCTCAGAACCTGCAGTATCTACCAACAAAGTCTTGGGTTTAAGTAAATTAACTTGATTATTATTATTTAGTCCACAGCCTATAGGAAAGTGTTTATGTGTTTGGTTTCTATCTATCATAGTGATATTAATATTTATGTTAAATTAATATAATAAGTTAATTTACAATTTGATACATTTGAATGAAGTATACTTTAGCTGTATCGTCGGTTGCCTTTTGTAGCTGTGGCAATACATCTACTGTGTACAGGGTACATGCTTTATCGTGCCGCTTTGTAGTTATTGCAAATTTAAAAAGCAGGTTTGACAGAAAATACACACTTCAATATTTTGACACAGTAAAACAGAAGTTAGAAAGTCAGATACAGGTTCTAACTCAATTTTGATTAAGCATGTCGTGACTGCGTTTTGCGTTTGTAGGGCAGCATACGTCTTGACATACAATACAATTCCATGAATGAACTCCCTCAGAGGTCTGGTGTTGCTTTGACATTAAGACCATGACCCATAAAAGCAGCGGGCTTCGAACCCTCTCTCATGGATATGGAAATGTGTCCCAGATTGAAATGAGATATCTATGTTTTTATCTATATCCTTTTCCTTTTCTGTCTTCTTTCTGTCGCTGTCTTGTCTGTCTTCTGCCTCTTAACCGTTGTCTGAGACACAATCCATGAGTGTCCGTGTCTGCGTCATACTGTGTTACCAGCCTTCACCCAACACTCCACCTCAAACACACATTTCACATTTTGGAATGATGACATTGCCTGTGCTTGCTTCTTTGATTATGATATGAAAACAGTGCAGTAGCCATGATGTAACCCTGCCCCCCCTTCTCCTTTTTTCTTTCTTATTCGACTCTTCCCATCCCACCTCCTCCCTTCCACATCCTTGTCTCCATCTCCACCCTCTCTCTGCATCACCCCCACACCTCCTCCATCTATCCAAATTGGTCACACTTCCCTCCTCCCACTCTCTCCATCCTTTCATCCCTCACACCTTTCGTGTCCTCCCTCGCTCCATGTGGGGTTTGCATTCCCCCAGGCAATGCTGGGTAAGGTAACCACAGAGACTTCCAGAAAGAAGGATGTCGAGGAGGTTCAGAACCGCCACCGCCTCATCCCCATGGGACGCAAGATATATGAGTTCTACAACGCTCCCATTGTCAAGTTCTGGTTCCATACGGTCAGTGTCAGCTTCAGCAGCACCACCTACACTCTCAGCCTCCTGCTGGCACCGTCAGTACTTACTGTATTTCTGCAGCAGCATCAGTTCTGGGTTCCCTGCTGTTAGCTTTTCCTGCCACAGCGCCTCTACTGTCATTAACCTGCTGTTCCACCCTGTCATTTTCCAGCTTTACTGGAGTGGGAAAGTTTACTGTGTAAGAAGAGGGGAGAGTGATGGAAGCAACATGGTGAGAAAAGTACAGGGGAGTGAGGGAGAGAAAGACAACGAGGATCAAACGAGGAGGTTTTGTGTTAAAAGTGTAAACACATTAAAACCTCTCAGTTGTGGCATGTTGCCACTGCATTAAAAATTATAATGAGTAAATATTATTTAATTTAAAGTTTAGAGTGTTTGCATGTGTGGGAGAGTGTGTGTTTGTATGTGTCTTTCTATACAGCACTGTTCATCCAGATGCCTGTGAAGTCTGTGTTTAGCTCGTGTCTTGTTCAGTATCAGCCTGCGAGCGTGTGGGCAATGTTTGATATAGGCTGATCTTTTGTTTCCCGCATCGCGTCCTGGCCTCCTTCAATTTGCTTGCCCAGTGAAAACATCTCTTTATATCACCAGGAGGGATTTTGCTGTTTATTTATGCTGTGGAAATATTTTGACTGTGTTTTGTTTCATCATATTTCTCTCTTCTCTGGCTGTTTACTCCTCTTCTCCCATCTTACTTCTCCTTCCTGCCCTTCAGGTGAAAAGAGAAATATTCTACTATGAATTTCATTATTGTTCTCGGGTTTCTCAGGGTCAAAATGTGGTCTTTACCTCTTTATCAGATTTGTATTCAAACCTGTCATCCGCTCCAGAGCACTGCCCCATTTGTAGTAATATTAGTCAAAGTTATCACACAACCCAAGTGTGCATGTGGGACTCAATGACAGTCCCGGTCACACATTATTAAAATCACTTTGCCTGCTTACTTCACTTGAATGCTTGATTTAAACACAGGCTGGAAGGGAAACCGTCCCCAGAGTGTTTGTAGCTACTTCAATCTATGATTTAAATATGTTACAGCTTTTCATTATTGTTCCTCATTTAAAGGTAGAAAGAGCTCATGATTTTGCATCGCTGTTTAAATCACTGTTGAATGTATTCATGCACCTTAAATGGTCTCAGAGGTGTCATGTTGGCTCACCAATCTCTGAATTAAAATGTCAAATATCTGATTAAATCCATTATGTCATGCCTGTGAATGAGGAAAACATAGAAAAATGGATTTTGAATACATTTGTGTCAGGTCCTCCAGGCCTAACCTTCAGATTGCATTGTGATCAACATTTTATCTCGTCTGGATCACATGAGCCACGGTGCCCAAGTGTAGGAGAAATGAAAGTGGACATATATTTAAACAGACACAGCCACAGGAAATGCATTATGGATATATTTTCAGGCCAAGTGTGGACGTAAAGCAATCAAGTGTGTTGACATCAAGTCTGTGTTATCAGATGTAACAAAAACTGCATGAAAGGAAGGTGTAACGAAGGTCAATCATTCACTAAGTAATGTTTGATTTCAGCAGTTTCATAAAAGCCCTTCTCACAGCAGCTCATCGAACCAGTTTGCTGAGAAAGAATCGAGCTTTATTGATGTAAAGTTTAATGTGGGAAAAGAACACAAACAGATAAAACCCTGTTGATTTCCCTCCGCTGTTGTGTTTTTATGCAGATGGCGTATGTTGGCTATCTGATGTTGTTCAACTACATCGTCCTGGTCAAGATGGACCTGTGGCCCTCTCCTCAAGAGTGGATCGTCATCGCCTACATCTTCACCAATGGCATTGAGAAGATGAGAGAGGTACCACTGATCCCTGCCGTGGCTCCATGCAAAATGCAAATATATTGAACACACGATAATCAATTCTTCACCACCACCCTGTGAGCTGAAGACACAGAGCTTATCACCATTATGTCTCCTGCGGTTTGAAGTTTGTGATGGAGGGCAGAGGCTAAACATTATGTCCATATCAATAAACAGCTCATAATAAATAGGCAAAACTGTGATCATTGGAGAGGAAACAAAAAATGTCAAAGGGGAAGAGAAAAGAATGGGAGACAGATTGGTGGAAATGAAGGCAAGAGGCAGAGAAGAATGAATAAAGAAAGAAGAGAGTAAATATAAAATAAGGTATGTGGCCATGTGAGACTAGTTCAGCCTCACTCTGTGGCTCTGCTTGTACTGTAAGTGTATGTAATCCATTAATCATTATGTCACATCAGTCTCAGCTGCACTACAATGCCTCCTCTGCAAGATGCCCCGATTGGTGAACTCATACTGCCCTCTTATGGCGATCAGGGTATAATGCAGTTCTATTTCTTTCGCTTTTAGGGCTCACTTCAAATTCACCTTTAATTTCTGTGTGTTTCCATCAATCCTGCTTTCCTCAGCTTCCTTTTCTTCTCTCCTCCAGATCCTGATGTCAGAGCCGGGGAAGTTGTTACAGAAGGTGAAGGTGTGGCTTCAGGAGTACTGGAACATCACGGACCTCATGGCCATCCTCATATTCTCCGTCGGCATGGTCCTGCGTCTCCAGGAGCCGCCGCTCATGAGCTACGGCCGGGTCATCTATTGCGTCAACATCATCTATTGGTACATCCGGCTGCTGGACATCTTTGGGGTCAACAAGTACCTGGGTCCTTATGTGATGATGATTGGCAAAATGGTGAGAAGAGGCTGGGGTGGTGATTATGTATTCTTCATTTATGTCTGACTTTTTCTACCTTCTGACTTCACTCAGCATGATCCATACTGATTAGAAGAGTTCTGTGATTACAAAGGTTTCATTTGTATGTGCTGTGTAGCCTTGGTCCTAATAGAGCTTCTGTGCCTCTAAACCTCATTGTTTGATCTCAAACAACACCAGATCAGAGACTCATGAAGACAAAACTGGAGAAGGCATCAAAGGCCCAAATCTGTATCTGATGTTCGGCCGGCTTTGACACAGATTGAGGAACACTGGACACAAGCTCTCTTTGATATGAAAATCAGAGTTAAAGAGGGAAACAACCTTAAAATGTGACCATATCCGAATGTGTCCCTTTCTAAAACAACAATGACTGGCAGACTTTATCAAGAAATACACAGAGGCCCGTGTAATATAATTCAGCCCAGAGGGAGTGTTTCCTCCATTTCAGCTCCCTAACTTCCTTAATCAGTTTGGGATTAACCTAAATTAAGTAAATTTAAAATATTGAGTTTTGCTTTCTTTCCAGAACAAATTAAATTGAAGTTTGATTGACCAACCAAGACCCGGAGAGTCACAGTAATCAAAAAATGCAAATGCAGACCATCATTCATCAAACTTTTCAAGCTGCTTCTCCAGCTGTAACAGAGCAGCACAGTCCCCTGCTGTTCTTTTGTTTTGCCACATTGATGCTTACTCATTCCTTCTTATTTTATCATGAGCGTTTTTAACGACTGCTTCCTTCTCTCTTTGACAACCCTCCTCCACCCCCCTCCCCTTGTCAGATGATCGACATGATGTATTTTGTGATCATCATGTTGGTGGTGCTGATGAGCTTTGGGGTGGCGCGTCAGGCCATCCTCAACCCTAATGAAGACCCGTCCTGGATGCTAGCCAGGAACATCTTCTTCATGCCTTACTGGATGATCTACGGAGAGGTGTTTGCCGACCAGATTGACCGTAAGTTCAGGGCCAGGGCGTCAGAGCTTTTGAATAAAGTTCTTCTTTTTTTGTTAATTCAGGGGAGAATAGTTCCTGACTCTGAAGAGAGATGCAAGTGATGTGACCAAATGTACACATATCTGAGAATTACATTTAATTTTCAGTCATTCCTCCACAGGTTAACATATTCCTGGAAGATGTCTTTTTATAGCACATACATATTAAAGCACAAGACAAATTGCATCATGTTGACTTGAGTTAATTCTTAATTTTTTATCGCCATATCTGCATAATCTTCCTGCCAAGTTTCTCAGCTTCTTACATGAGGATATAATTTTTCAGTTTGTCTGAATATTTTTGGTCTCTACATTATTTCATACCAAAGTGACATTTGACTCAATAAATCAAACCTAGACTGTGAGCAGTGTCTGAGAAAATGTCTTGAGAGTGAGAGTGCATCCGTGTGCTGTGTTCTGTTGTCTTTCTGTATGGTAGTGTATATGATGGTGTGTACAGAATGTGAGGAGTGGCCCAAAGAGAAGAGATCTGAAATAATGTTTTCATTCTTTGTTTCAGATATGCATAGTAGGAAGTTACAGCAAAGGCTGAATGAAAAACTCTGGCTGGTCGAAAATTACATTCGAACTCACGGAAGCTGGCGTAGTAATGGTCCATTCCACATTTCCCAGTGCAGTCAAAATCCCAGTAAATCAATAGATATAGACCTCAATTTAACCACATCCACCTATCCCACCTCTCCTTCATCTTCCTCACATTACCCCCATGTCATGCCCACTCCTACCACTAGAGGCCACTTGAAACAAAAGTGTGCATGCTGCTCCACATGCTCAAAGGTTAAAGTTGCCCTCATGTGTTTGGTATCTTGGGTCAACTACTGTATCTAAATTGCATTTTCTTAAAATATCAGAAGCTTGTTTAAGAGAATTTAAATACTTTGACAGCCTGACTCAGTAAGGCTGCTTCTCCAAATCTATAATTGACTGACTAGTAGCTTGACCTAAGCCAGTATCTTGTAAGCAACTTTACCCTTACTAATTTTGGCACTGGCTGGCAAATGGCACTGTTACATGGCAGAAGCACTTTTCAAATGTGTTCTAATATTATGGTCTTTGTTTTTGGTCAGTTGTCACATCAAGAGGAACTATCAAATTTAAAAGTTTGATGTTCCCTCGATGTTTCTTCCACCCGTTTTGTTCCTTGACTTTTCGATTAGTTTCATTTGAAGCAGTGACCCTGCCATGTTAACACCGTCTGTCACACAAACCATATCACCGTCCCCTTAACGCCCACTCAGCTTCTCACTGGAGCAATTGCAACATTGCCAAAATATTTCTGCCAATATAGCCAACATTTAACATAAGAGACGCATTGAGATTTTCATATGAGTATCACACCATACAGGAATAAAACACAAACACACACACATCCACACCGGAATCTATTAATCAGCCACCTTTCATCATCTGTAATCTGTTTTTTCACGTGGTTCAGTTGTCAGAGTTTTTAATCCAAATTTTTTGAAGGTAAAAACTAAAATTAAAATAGAAAAATTACTTCAGTTCTCTGTCTTTGGGCTGCATTGTGTGAAACAATTGAACATCAAGCAATGATGAGCATGACTAGAATGAATCTCAAAGGCAAACAAACCAAGAACAAAATGCTGAATGTTCCCCAGATAAGCCACAGCAACTGAACCATCACAGATGGAAAAAACATACTATGTATCCGAAATACATTTCAAACGATTCAGAGCAATCGATCATTGCTGATCGAAGCTATGGCACACATACGTGACAATATATTTCAAACATTGACTATGTGTTTAAATATATTGGGAACACAGATTGTGATGAGACATGATGAATGCATTGTTTTGTGTATTTTGTCGTCAGATGCACATTTCTGAACATGAGCCCCCAACCATTAAAGTGTCCACTCTTTCCAGTCCCCTCTTTAAGAAGCATAAAGACAAATTATGCTTCTTGTTTGTTTGCAAAATATATGGTTATGCATTTTGTTTGGTGTTTTCAGGTCTGTTTGTCTCTTTGTCATTGTTGTCTTATGACTCCATGTCCAGTATGTGCTTGAATGTTTTATGTTTTCTTTAATTTTCATTTGCTTCAATTTAATTCTATCATATTTTTTGACGGTATTCTGTATCGTCTGTTTGTGTTATGTGCCTGCATGTCTTTCTAATGTGTTGTGCATCTACAAACTTCCACTGAAATATTATTCATGATGGATTCAAGTCTCTGTCTCACAGACATAGTAAACCTTGTATTAACCTGTATGTGTGTGTATTTGTTTTGTGGCGGTGTGCAGCCCCCTGTGGGCAGAACATCACTACAGAGGACGGGGTGGTGGTGGCGCTGCCTCCCTGTAAGACCGGTGCCTGGATTGTCCCAGCCATCATGGCCTGCTACCTGCTGGTGGCCAACATACTGCTGGTCAACCTACTCATAGCTGTGTTCAAGTACGTAAGCACTCTAATAATTCTAGTTTTTGCACCTGTAGAGATTCATGTGAGAGAGAGACAAAAAGAGCAGTAGTTTTTGTTTGTGCTGCTGTTAAGCCACAATCATTAGAGGCTGGTAGCAAATTGTATTAAGAGGATGGGAAGGTGCTTCTTCCACAGAGACATTATCATGCTAATGATTTGTTGTTGTGCCTCTGAGTAATCCATGTAGCAAGGACGACCATTGTCTTCTTCATGTTTTTTCAGGGTAATCACCAAAAAGTGCACAATGGGGAACAGTTAAATTGAAGGTTTAATCACATTACACATTTATTGTGTTGGCTGTCACATTTATTTCTATTTCCATATGTTCTCTGTGTCCAAACTTGACTCTGCAGTGCAACAGCATGCCAAGTACACTGGAAAAAAGGCCCCCCCAAAAATAAGTAAAAGAAAAACAATACAAGATATTTTTTGCTTGTAATAAGTGAAAAAATCTGCCAATGGAACAAGTGAAATTTGTCTTGATAAGACAAGTCTGTTCAAGTCTGTTAACTTGAAACAAGATGATTCTTCTTTTAGAAATAGCACAGCAACTTAAAAACCTTATGTCAAAAAAGCTTGTTTCATCTGAGATATGACTCAAAACAAGATGTTTTCATGACTGTCTCACTTAACAAGATATTTAAGAGGCATGGTCTAAAAACAAGCTACTATATCTTACTGAAATGTTACTCATTAGGTGATTGTGTCTTATATTAAGTGTGAGGAGATGTTTTGACTAGAAATTAGAAAAATATACTTGGTAAGATTTTGAGTTTTTGCAGTGTAAAGGAATCAGTTCATCAGCCTGCCTCCTATCTGAAGTGCTTATGAGCTTATTTTAGCTTTCAGGCGATGTAATTTTTCTTGCTTGGTGTGGCTCTGTGTGTCATTGTACGTCATCATAGTAATACATTCTTCGAGGTGAAGTCCATCTCCAACCAGGTTTGGAAGTTCCAACGCTACCAGCTCATCATGACCTTCCACGAGCGTCCAGTCCTTCCTCCACCCCTCATCATCTTCAGCCACATCACAATGGTCCTCAAACATCTGTGTTGTCGCTGGCGCAAGCATGACGACGACGAGAGGGACTATGGACTGAGTGAGTGGCTAATAAACATGAACAAGTCAGACACATCACATCACTATACATTTTCAATATTGTGTTTTCAGTGCTACGACATTGCTATTTCGGATTTGAACTTTTGTGTTATTGTACTGTCAATCAAACAGTTAAATATAGCACTGCAGCACTCTCACTTCCTCAAACTCTTTGATCCACAGAACTTTTCATCACAGAGGACGAGCTGAAGAAAGTCCACGACTTCGAGGAGCAGTGCATAGAAGAGTACTTCAGAGAGAAAGACGACCGATTCCACTCCTCTAACGACGAGAGGATCAGAGTCACTTCTGAAAGGTTGGACAAAGCAACACAGAAAATTGTCTGTAGAAAGTTGGTATATAAATAAATCCAGAGCTCTGTCTGCCAGGTAGTAAGAAGTGACTGAACAGAGACAGTGCTTTTATTCATTATAGTGCACATTTCAAACATTTTTCTTCTATTCTCCATGACGACACAAACGTGAACACAGCTGAACTATTTTAAATAACACCAATGACTGAACTGCTGCTCTTTATTTTTTAAATGACCAAATTGAATTGACCTCTAGCTCACAATGTATGTAGATCTTTGGTGTTAGTGAACTAAGTCTTTCCAAGTCTTTTGTACTTGCAGTTCATTTCTTAATAAACTGTCCATGCTGTGACTTTAAATTCTGTTTTCTCAGTTTGCCAGTGTGATGGTCTCTCCGCCACCTTTTCCCTCCACCATTTGCCCCCAGCTATTCTCCTGTCTCCAGTGCTTTTAATGCTTTTCTTTCTTCTCTATAAGGGTGGAGAATATGGCGATGCGTCTGGAGGAAGTCAATGAAAGGGAACACTTCATGAAGGCTTCGCTGCAGACTGTTGACATTCGTCTGGCCCAAATGGAGGAGCTGATTGGACGGATTGCCGTAGCACTGGAGCGCGTCACGGGTGTTGAGCGTGGGGAGGTCAACAAAGTACGTTCCCGAACTTCATCTGACTGCACGGACTCAGCATACATACTCCGCCAGGGTGAGTGCCCAGAGGCAGCGTACATCCTCCGTCAGAGCAGCTTTAACAGCACAGAAGGGAATGCCTACCGCCTGCAGGAAGCGCTGGAGGGAACAGCGGAGGGCTCCATGTCCCCTCCTTCCCCTACTAGCATGGCTACACGGACAAGAAGCCACTCGTTTTATGTGGGAGGCGGTCGTGGTGGTGAACGTGCGAGTGGAGCTGAACGAGCCGAGAGCTTCTTCAAAGAACGCTCCCTCAGTCTCCACCGAGCCAACAGCTCACAATCAGTGTCCTCAGGTGCCGCCCCCAAGGAGTCTAAGCCCCTCCCCCTGGCGACGCTGTCGGTCTCCCAGCAGCACCGTCCATCGTCATGCATTGATATCTATGTTTCTACATCTGAGGAGGTGGGGCCTGCGGAGGTCTTTCTGGATCCTCTCCGTGTGGTCCCACAGCTCCAGAGAGACTCCTCGCTGCAGTCAGATATCATGGAGACGGTGCTGCCGGGAGGCCGGGACTTCGGCAGCGTCGCCACCAGCGGTATGGGCGACAGGCACTCGGAGGGCGGCGCGGGCAGCAGTGGAACAGCTGGAGCCATGTTTGACGACAGTGCAGCTGCTGATTTGTCATTGTGCTCAGCTCATCTCTTACCAGACACCACTTTACCTCCTTGGGACATGGAACCATCCCCACCTCCCTCCGCAGGGCTGCTCGAGCGCTCGAAGAGCAGCCGCTACCTCTCTACAGCAGGCACAGCTTTCCTGGATGAGCCCCCTCTGGTCAAGTCCCACAGCCTCATGTTCACACCAAGAGGCTGCTACAGTGGACTGGGGGCAGGAGTCCAGGTAAAATCTGCAGAGTACACCAGCATCACTGACTGCATTGATACACGCTGTGTCTCAGCTCCATACACTCCTGCAGAACGCTCACACTCTCCCGGAGGATCCACCTCATTCCCCTTTGATAAGCCGTCAGACATTGGTTCTTCTCACCCAGAGAGAGAGGCAGAGCTTAGCCACACAGAGTCTGATCCAGAGGACCCTGAGGACCTGATTCCGGCCCCTGATACCCCTCGTCTAGGGGGCATTAGTGGTCCCAGCGGGGCCCCTCTCTGCTCCCCCTTCTCCAGGCTGGAGCGAGCAAACAGCTGCTCCTCAGATGACTCCCATCCTTCCCTCACGCTGGCCCCTCCGCACCGGAAGAGCCTGTCGGTGAGTGAGAGGATGGAGAGGGGACCGGGTCTGGGGGCAGACAGGGGGCCTGGGCCGGGGGGCCGGGGTCTGGCAGGAACCAGAAACCCCTTCCTCAGGAGCAAGTCTGGGGCACGGCCTGAAACAGCCAAGACTGACAGCCTCTCTATGAGGAAGCTGGCCGCTCCGTCAGCTTTCCGCAGCTTTGATAGACAAAACTACACGTGACAAGAACACTGGTCAGCACACTCACACACTGATAGGACCAGGGAGGAAAACTGGAAGGGCCAAGGGCAAAAGTGAAAGCAGGGTGAAGTTGCCCATAGATGCTGATCTGGACCAGATCTACAGTTTTTCCACTTATGATTTAGGTTAGAAAAGGTGATAAATGTTTATGCCTAGTCAGTGCTGGGGGGCAACTTTACTTTTTGAGATATAGGGGTCCTACTGTACACCAGTCAAAAACAAAGAGCTATGAATCTAGAGTAGTTTTTACCTCCTCTTGTAGCTAAGTAACTCTCAATGGGGTGTTATGGCAATGGAAGGTGTATTTGTTCTGTATGTCTTCCACCCACCACCTTCACGTCGAGTAGGCATCTGTCACTTTGTTACATCACATATCAATCACGTTAGTCAGATAAAGTGTACTGTTACTCCTATCCGCATTATATGCTAGAAACTGTCAAGTCTGAGAGGCAAAGAGAGCGGAGAAAGAAAAAAAAAACAGCCACCTCATTTTGTCATTTTGTCTTAGCATAGACTCATTACTGTCGCAAAACTTTCGCTTGAAATACATTTCGCTCTCTTCATATAATCTCCACTCTGTCAGACCCCAGCACGAGCAAACACAAAGAACGTTTCTGGCTGCTTCGTGAAGGAACCGGTGAAGTGTTTGGAACCACTGGGAACTATTTTCCCTTTTGGTTGCACGGGAAATGATTGCAGTAACATGGCAACAACTTACCTCTGGAAACACAAGTACACCTTTCAAATAATCAACATTTATCTCTTTTCAAAATGAATTTTGCCTTTAATTGTCTCTGTGTTTTGTAGCATAATTTCCCTACAAAACTGTTTTTTTAAATTTCTTTTGTCAGTTTAGCTAGAAAAAGCAAGCAGTGTTTGAACATACTCCAGTCAAAAGGTCATTACACTGTCACGTGTCTCCAGTCATGGCTGTCGAGTGGAGCAGTGAAGCTTAATTAGCCACATGATCAGAGTGAAGAGTCATCAGGAAAAGGTGAGAGAGAAACTGTGAAGAGGTTAGCAGGTGACAGCGCTGAGTCGAGGGGTGAACAGGAAAACAGGAACAGGAAAAATGAAGAAGATAGAAGAGTTTCTCAAGAGCATATTGACTTGTCTGCATACACACACACACACACACACACTATCAGCGAAATCTTACATAATACTAAAAAGTAAACTAGTTTCAGACCTGATCCCTGAGAGCTTTAACAAGTGCAATTGCAAAAACACAGGGACAAGAGGGCGATGTGAGTCTACTTCAGAAGCAGAGCTTGCTGAGTGAACCTGATGTGAACCTTCTTTGCCTGCACCTGACACCAAAAATCCTTACACTCAACCAATCATCGCTCTCATGTAGCCCAACCCTCCTCCTTCAGGTTTTGGCAGCTGCATTATGCTGCAGCAGTTTTACATCCACCTACATCTAATGGATCCGTCCTTCATCTCTTCCATAACTGTCATTCATTTGCTTTTTCTCCTTTATTATTATTATTTTTTTATTATTTAAATTGCATTCAAAGCCAGCCGCTGCAAAAAGGAGACTTTAAAAGACAGCAATGGCCTGATGACTAAGCCCATTATTAATCATATACAGGTCTAGAAGAGTTCCTAAAGAAAGAGCTATGAATTTATTTTTTACAAAGCTTGAAATAAGCTGTCAAGTATATGCATCCTAGCTGAGATTAAGAAAGATTTAAGTGGGACGGAGGAGGAAATATGGGGTTATTATTATTAAAAGACAAAAGCCAGATCAGTGTTTTAAAATAATTTTTTATTCTAGTGGGAAAAATGCGGGTGGACGAAGATGCCCTTCTCTGATTAGCTTTGTAAAGATAAGATAGTTGAAATTAAAACAATTCTTACTGATTTTTTTTAATGTTTGTTTTATATTTCCTCACTATTACAATTCAGTTTAATCATGTTGCATTTCTTTTGAGACTGATTCTATTTATTGACATTTTCTTGCTTATTATTGATAATTACAGTAAATGCCTGTTTGAATTACGAAAATCAATATTTATATCTTCTCAGTGATATTTTTGTCGAATTTTAAGTATTTTCTAATTAAGCTTTTAAATTTAATAAAAGATGACCATCGACATGCACTAAATGCTGATGTATTATATTATTTATTAAATATAGAAACTGTCTGATATACTGTACATTTCAATCATATTTAAAGTATTTAAAGTAGTTTTTATTGTATGTTTTATCAAGACGCTTATGAGAATTTTCTAATGTAAAGTTGACATGGCAATACTCAGTTGCCTGTATACCAAACTTAGGGTGCCTTTTGGGCATGGATGGAGAATGTGGGGACTGAGGTGATTCAGAAATCTGTGAAATTTCTCTTTTTTTTTCTTTTTTTTCCCCAATCATAGAGTCCAAATATCTGTAATTATTTTCAACATGTGGCTTTTGCATACACTCATAGACCTTTGTTGTTCTCTTTAAACACATCTGATGTACAGGGTGGGGGGTGTTGTTATAAGTAGACTGTATCATTGCTTGTATGGACATTTATTTGAATCCACCAGAACATATTGAAAGATCTAATTGAGAATAATAGTTTCATAGCTGAAGATACAAATCTATTTGCACATGAACCTTAGTCATAGGGATGAGGATATAGAATCATTATGGGGTTGGTGCTGTTGCAGTAACTCTGTGTATTGCTTGAATTTTTTTTAGCATTTGACTTATCTCACAACCCAAACTGTTCCTACACCTGCAAGTCCTGACCTGAACCCCTACCCTTAGAGAGGTACTCCAGTGGTTTAGTACTGCACCTCCATGAAGCTAAGGGACTTTCCAGAGACAGATTTTGAAATCAGTGGTCAAAACTGAACAGTGGCTGAGATATCCTGATTCTCAGTCTCCGAAACACAACAATTCCCACAGTGCAATTTTTAATAGACCTTCTCTGATTGTTAAATGCTCTCATCTTTTAAACTACCTGCCTCTAGTTAAAAACACAAGTTGAAATATATGAAGTCTCACGCCTAACTGAACAAAACCGATGACATCATCAGGGTTATTTTGTCCGACTTCAGAAACTCCCTCTAGCTACAACTGTGTTCATAGGCTGAATAGTCCTCTCCAGGACCAGTACACCATCATAAGTTGGATTGTGGACACTTGCTCAATATGGATCATGGAGGTTGAACAGATCAAGGAGTAATGGGATAGTTTGGGGTTTTTGTAAGTGGGGTTGCATGAGGTACTTTTACACAGTCAGTATTACCTACAGTAGATGGTGGTCGGCAGTTTGGAGAAGCAGCAGGAGTACTGTTGTAGGAAGTTAAGCAATGTGCTGCTGTGGACACATTTTAGCCACCTAACGAATCAGTATAGGTTTATTGCAAAATATATTTATAATAATTTCACAGCATTTTTTGCCATCAGTCAGACCTTTCTGACAAGAAACTGAAGTTGTTATATGAGTCTCTCCAAAGCCACCAGACTCCTTTCATTTTACCTCACAGAACGTGAAAGTAGTTGGTCGACTGCTGCCTTTAAAACACCAAAGTTACCAGCAACTCCTGCGTTCTGTGAGGTTAAATTACATTTTTTGTCTACAGAGTCTGGTGGTGTTGAAGAGAGCATAGATGGATATAATGGCCTCAGTTTCAAGTTAAAGCACCGAAAATATTCTACATATAATATACACTTAGGCTGATATTGATTGTTTTTAGGTGGGCCTATTTTTATGTGGCTAAAATGCATTTTGTTGTGGCCCCCTTCCACAGCAGAACATTGCTTAACATCTTACAGTGGTACTTCAAACTGGGCCTCTGTTGACCACTGCCTACTGTAATACACTGAAATACACTGACTATGTAAAAGTACCTCATACAGCTCCACATTAAAAAACTGAACTATTCCTTTAAATGTCTATAAGATGGAAAATGGGATGTTGATACATACAGAGGATCAGATTTGCAACTTCCTCAACAAGTATGTAGGTTCCAGTATATGTTAGAGAGGAAAAGGTTGACCCCAAGTCGATGCTCAGGGACGATGTTACCCCAGATGCAAGGTACTAAATATATCATGGTGGAAAGACAGATGGGAATACAATAAGAAATCGAGAGATTTGAATTTGTCTTTAGCAGGAAGCTTCCAATAAGATCACTGTGCTTTATGAGTGTAAGCCAGAGTCTTCGGGGGGTTGTAGGGAAATCTGTATATTTTGTGCTTTATGTCATTGGAAATGGCAACAGAATGTGAATGAATGTCTTCAAACCTGATCCACTCTCCTGCAGGAGTTCTTAAGAGTTGGTGAACCAAACCAAACTTTGACAAACCAAATGGAAACGAGTTGAGTTGTGCTCTGCTGAGCTGTTGTCTACACAGCTGTGGCAGACGGGGGTTAACCAAGCAAAGGTCGTGCAGCTCAACTCAGGTTTGCACGGCTAAGTATGAAAACAGATGACTGCGTAGGACTGAGAGTTTAGGCCTCCTATCTGACCAGCCGTGATGGGAAATCACAATCCCTTCATCCTTACAGTGAGGAATGTGAGATAGCATACATATCCATGACACTTCTGAACTCGTGAGAACACGATTCTATAAATGGTTTCATGATATGTTGACATGGCTGTTGAGGAAGGCACTGACAGGCGGTGTGCGTGTCTGCATATGTGTGTATGTGCGTGTACATTAACTGTGTGTGAAACCAGACGTGTAGACGACACCAATAACAGAGGCGCAACACAACCCAACAGAATCTCGATGGACAGTATTTTTTAAAATATTTTCCTACACTGTATCTTACAGTTTTGTGGAATCATGAGCATATGATGATAATCAGCAGACCTGCTTCCCTCCTGTGACTCGAAAGAGAAAGAGAGCTTCACGCACATGTTTTTTCTGCAATAATTGCTGATGTTGCGCTTCTACAGCTGAAAGGGACTCACCCCCCCTTACTGGTCACACTTTATTTAATGTCCTTCAAATGCATGCAGTTCTTCCACTCCAGAGTGTACAGAGACGACCTGTAAAGATGACTGAGAGAAAGATAGAGAGAGATTATAATATGAAATCAAAGTAGTGAGTATTTGGATGCAAATACAAATCTGTATTCTTCAATGTGAATAGGATCATGTCTGGCATGCATTGTTAAATAAAAATTACATAGATTGGTACTTCGTGTCTCGCCTGTTTTTACTTCACCAGGACCAGCAAATGGAAAAAACAGAAAGGTATGCAAAGTAATGATCATGTCAAAGCATCATCGTGTTGCTTAGAGCTGATTGGACTAAACATCAGGAACATCTGCATTTCTTTGACTTTCTTTATATGAGCTCCAAACTGAGGATATGAGGTGTTAACCTGATTGTTGTAGAACTCATAAAACATCAAAAGCACACAGTGTGTAAACCACAATGTAATGAGGCTCGTCACACAAGTTGTTCTGCATTTAAGGCAGGACATCAGGCCTCCCCCTGCCTCCCCCTTGGTGGCTGGTGAGATGAGGGGGACAGGTGCTGCCTGGTGGACTGTCATTTTTAACACTTGTCTCACTGCCAAGAGGCTGAAACACAGTGCTGAAACAGTCCCATAAGACTTAAGATTAATCCCTCTGTGATGTGTTGTGCAGTTTGCATATATTATATATGAACATTTGTGACCTTTTGTACTACATCCTTTAGAGATGATCGTTTATACATGTCACTTCTTCATGTTATAGCTCTGACCCTTGGCTCTGACTGTGTGGCTTTTGTGTGACTTGTGGGTCACTTTGCAAAATTTAAAACCAGTGCAGAAACTGACAGTAACCACTTCTGCATTATGTACGCGTTGCCTCACAAAAGACTTAGTTTCTTCCTGCTTTACACACACATTAACATGTGTCTGTGTCACTTGTATTAGAAGACCATCAGTGCAACAGCTGTGATGAACGTCTCCTTTATGAAGCTTTTTGTTGATACTGTGACAAAAATGGAAAAACTGTTGTAGTGAATAGTTTGTAATGTTGACTGATATGATTGCTAACAAAGTCTTTGGCACCATATCTCTGACATTATAATGCAATCACCACAGCTACATATGGCCACACCTCTCTGGTACTTTATATTTTTATACTCTCTAGCTTATTGCATACAGTGGTGCAAAAAGTTCTCAAATTATTAACTTAAGTAAAAGTAGTATTAACAGACTACACATACATACATACTTAAAGTATTGCATTCAAAATTGCAACAAATTGTACTTAAAGTATCAAAAGTGAAAGTACTAATTGAGTATATTATGCTGTATCTAATCCTACTGTAATACCACAAACAGTTATTGATGCATTTACATTCATGTAGCATTTTGATGTTTAAGAGCTCGTTTAAACTACTGGTCTGGTTTAATGTGTGACACTGGATCCTTACATGATATCATGTGTACAGAGTGTGTGTGTATGTGTGTAAAGGAACCAGAAACTGAATCTGTCCGCTCAGACTGCGCACGTGGAAGGAACGTCCTGTGCTGACACGACGCACGTGCCTCCCTCCCCCTCCCCCTCTCACCCCCAACCCACCCACCCCCCACGTCACGTCACGGCTCGCTCGCTCACGCACGCACCCGCACACAGTCTCACGCTCTTTTGTCTGCGACACAATCACCGCATCACAACAACATGACCCAGATGCGCCGGTGCACTCCTGAACTCCAGGGAGCAGGGTGCAGCAGCCGCAGCGCCCCCTGCAGGAGCGCACCACTGTGGAGGAGGAGCTGCAGGCCAAGGAAGTTTTTTTTCCCCACTTGAAAATTTCCTGGAAATTTGGGGTTCCTGCCACCGCAAAGTGGAGGCGGAACCAGGAGGAGCCGATCCGGATAACAGGACGAGAAGTTCCTGCAGTGTTTGTGTTGCTCTGTGTTTTTCCTGCTGCACATGTTGTTTCTCAGATCCTGAGACAAATGAAGACACAGATCTGCTTTTACACAGTGTGAGTCACTGCAGTGCAAACAGGATTTGGCCTCAGTTTTTAGGAGAGCTGCCACTCCTCTCTGCGTGTTGTGAAATGTCTCTACATGGTGACAAACCCACAGTTTAAAGTCTATATTAAAGTGTGGTATCACATCACGTCATGATGCATCTCTGAGGGAGCTGCATGTGAACTCCTTCTTTAGGTCAAGATAACATCTGCGTGTATTGGTGCCATGGCTTTGTCTGACTCACTGTTTTGTCATATAAACAGCTCCAGGGAAGAGCCTGTATCCTGATAGTGTGTACACAGTTCATGTCCAGAGGCAGCGTTGCTCAATCCCAGTGCTCTGCAAGTCCAATAGGATTTTCTAGGAACTTAACCCATGACTGAACCACCCACTGGAAGCACTTTTTTTTTAAGCAGAGGTCTGGTTACACTGACTGGCTGCATTATTACACTCCCTCTAGCAGGGTGGATGTATATATATAGGATCTTAAATGTGCATGTGTTATGTGTCAGACACAAGAATAGCAGTTAACACTCTTGATAATGTATGATAACACATGCATCATAGGAGTTGAGCAGTATCTGTTTATATGGATCCATTTTCCATATAGGGCTAAAAGCTATTATGAGCACACATTTGCTTCTTGAAGAGACAGCGGATTGAAGTCACTGTCTGCTTTAAGGGAAGTATGTTTCTCCTGATAAACATCACAGGGTGCACACAGACTATCGTGACGTCTATTTGTTGACGCCAGACTTCAATATAAAACTTTTAGAGAAACGGTGCAGACGTCCGGACTGGAAGTGTCGAGGCACAGAAGAGACAGAGCCGCAGCCCTGTTCAAAGATTGTCTCTAATTAAATGAGTGGGAATACTGGTGTGGCGGGATCAAGAAACGCATCCTGTTCCGATGGCTCGCACGTCACAAAACACAAAAAGCATGAGTCACTGTAGAAGTCATCATACCTGTCTGCCTTTCTGCTCCACTTAACCTGTATCACAATAAGACAGCATCTTTATATTCTGAAGAAAAGCTGTTATATTCACTCCCTGTCTCACAGCCATGTCTAAGTAGTTTAATCCATGTTTTTTTTTTAAGCAGATCAAGTGTCATAAAGGCATTATGGAAAGCCACACTGCACCAATTATAGTTCCATAAACTGACATGATGCTGATAAAAACTCTTAACCTTTCAGGCATAATAGTTCAAGGGCATCATCAGTAATTATTAGAGTTGCCATCGTATAATAATCTGTTGTTACATTCAAGCTGTTTTTTAACCATTGTCATCAAACACCATAATGCATTAAGACGACCTGGAAAAAAGGTTGGGACTCTGTGTGAACAAACTGTGTTTACTGACAACGGTTTCACAAAGTGTTCCTGAGTCCATATAGTAAAATCATTTATTGAAATCATGTGTTTGACAAAGTGTTGAACCTCTCTCCATCCTTGCTTGTGATCGACTGAGCCTTTCCAGGATGAACCTTTCATACCCAGTCATGATACTATCACCTGTTACCAATGATGTTTCCAATATTTTGGATCAGTCCACAACTTTAACAGTCTTTGGTTGCTCCTGTTCCAACTTGTTTGAAACATGTTGTTTATATCTCAATAAGCTTTAACAAATTATCACATTCAGTTTTATATGTTTTACAGTGTTCCAATTTTTGGAGATGAGTTTGTATAATGAGGATGCAGATGTTATTATGTGTTATGCAAATATCTATAATATAAATGTAGAATGCAGAAAGTACTAGTAAAATAAAAAGGATTCATGCCAATCGACTGTTACAAGGTGATATAGCCAATACTACATTTGATTCTTTGTACACATCTCATATCTGTTTCTCCTGTTGAGGTTACCTGGTGCACGGTGTCAAGTGAGGTTGCACTGACACCCAAGAGTTCAGTGTTGCTTTGAGGACAGTGAGGACTGCGCTAATTTAGGATCAGACCATGGTTGTGAAACTGGGACACAAAGTGAGACCTGTCCACAACTGAAGCATTCTGGGCCACGACGGCTGTGTTGATCTGCTTCTACGAAAAACAAAACACACATCTCATCCACAACAGCTGCTAATATGTGTGTGTTACCCGAGCGTAATGTGTCAGATACTGCACCACACAGGCTTCGCACTAGTCTTCGAATTAAAATCATAATTCAGCTGTGATGGGCTGCAGATGACCTTATACAACTGCTGCCTATAGGACATGTGCTGGTGTGAAGAACAGCTGCATTATTCTATGGCTCTGCCCCGTACGTGAACTGCTCGCACGCTCTGACCTTCACTGATTGATAACGGCAGGGCAAATAGTTGTGCAGCTGTAGGCGGGACATGCAGCGATGGCAGAGACCACTGGCTCCTTCAGATTCATGCAAACATCCAACTGCAGCCTCCACACACAAAGACACCCAACAACACATTTTCACATGGTCACTGAGGCCTGTGGTGTGATGTTGCAATCAGTGTTTTTACAGACCATGGCTGCAATGCATCTAATTCCTCGTCATGGAAAATGTAAATTGTGTTTTTATGGGTCTCTGGATGTGCAGACTTGCTCTTTAGCAAATCCTATTGTTCTTTTTCTCTTGTTTTGCAGAGTGTGCGTTTCCTGCAAGTCAGTGTGTTCTTGCTAATGTTGGAGTAAAAGTAAATGCAAATTCATTAATTCACCCCCAGAAAATTTCTTTACACCTATGACAGTGAAAACATATGTACTTGTAAGAAAAATATACAATAAACAGGCTTCCGCAGTAAACAGGTCTCTCCAACATGAGGCCACAGTGTTGGCCGAGGGGCGTGCCATGCTGAGTTCATGCACCCCTGTCGTGATGTTGCATTCTGGTGCCTCTTCAAGCATGTCGTAAATTGGAGATGTGTCCCGGCAGGAAATGGCAAAACTTGACCCGGTGACAGTTTCTCGCAGTCAAGAAACGAATGCATTGACTTGATATTGGAGAATAAACAGGACAAAATGTGCACATTAAAAATATAGAATTAATGCAGTTTTTCATTAACATCTTTACCTTATCCAAATGATTTAACCAATAAACCGCTAATAACTTCTTAGCAATTTTCCTTTTTTCCAATACTAGCTTAAAATTGTGAGTGAACAACCAATAAACTAAATTTAAACAAAGCTGTAAAAACAAGAATAAGAACATAGGGGGAAAAATTATGATTGGTAAGACGTTTTAGTATGTAAAACCCAAATCCAGAAAACTAAGCTAAAACAACAACCGCAATACCGTTTGGATAACACTTTATTTGACGCCTATCTCTATAACGCATTAGAAATGTATTTCTAATGCGTTATAATGACATTATAGCACTGTATAACTATAGTTATAAACACTCATAAATTATCATAATGCTTTATAGTATTATCATAGTTGTAGTAAGAGGTTTATTTTGTTGTTGTTTGTTTTGTTTCGTTTTTGAAGAACATTTGTTCATCAACTTAACCACTCACTGTGAATGTGATAAAGTTTTTTGAATGAGTCACATTGTTAATAAAAATAAGTTTTGCAATGTTTTGTGTTGTTCTTGCATAGATTAAAAGATGTGTATTTTTCTTCAAGCAAACCACTTATAGTGACTTATGACCAGCTTGTAATGTGTTATTACAGCCTGTACCTGAGCAGTTTCATCACTTTACTTGAAGCGCCCAATGACCATTTAGAGTAACTTATAATCACATTATAATGCATTATACCAGTGATTATAATGCATTATTAAGAGCTTTAATATATGACAACTATGATAATTGTAATACCCTTTGATCCTTGCAGCAAAAATCAGTTAGCAAGGGACCAGCAATCATGAAGTATTATAATACTTGACCTTATAAGCCATTATAAAATGCTCTATAATGTGTTATGCTCATTGTTATAAAGCCTTATGATGATTTATGAGTGTTTATAATGATAGTTATACACGTTTATAAGCATATCATAAATATATGTATAATGCATTATCTATGTGGGAATTGTCAGTGAGGTGCCAACAGTTATAATGTATTATAATACCTGACCTTATGAGTGATGATAAAATGCTTTATAGTGTGTTATGATTATTGCTATAAAGCATTATGATCATTTATGAGTGTTTATAACTATAGTAATACAGTGCTATAATGTCATTATACGCATTATAAATGTATTTATAATGCGTTATAGAGATAGGCGTCAAATAAAGTGATACCAATGTTTGTTTTCCTCATGTTGGATTGATCAATTATGATCAAATGCACAAAATATTTTATTTCCATTTTTAACTCTAACTTTTCAATGATAATTGTGAATTTAACAACATTTGATTTATATTGTTATATTATTACATTCATATTTTTCATGTCTCAGCTTTTTTCATTTAGCTGAGATATCAAAATCAACTTTGGGGTGCCTATATTTCCCAGTTAACTTTAGTCTCTGAATGTAGCATCAGCCTAGTCCTGCCCTCTGTTCATGAACCCTTGCCTCTGATTGGTTTAGCGTCCCATCACTCACTCATGTGAACCGCATTTCCAAAAACCGGCTCGTGTTTCCTTCCAGCCAATCCAGAGCCAGTTTTCTGATGACACGGTGGGATTCCGCGAAATTGTTTCTTGGAGTTCAGAGATGTGCTGCTTGCTGTAAAATAGGACAAGTTGACGCATGTGTGCGCACAGAGAGAGGCGGAATATCCGCACACACGAGAGCTCCGGCGGGGAAAAGACTGCGTTTTATTGATCCGGAGGCAGAAAGAAGACAAGGAGCTGGAGGGAGAAGAAGCGAGAGTCGGTCCGGTGGGAGTGTTTGTTTGTGAGCCCGGAGCTGAAGCTGCTGATCAGTCACATTGAACAGGACACGTGTGGATGTTGAACCACATGTTTCCTGCGCTCCGGTTACTTTGTTGCATCTGTTGTTTGTGAACCTCCGGCGGACGCGTCGTTTGTTTCCTCCGCCCGGTCGCGCCGCGGTGATGTCGGAGGCGGATGTCTGTGCGGAGCGGGTCCCCGGCCGGCGGACAGAGGACACACCGAAAGAGAGCCAGGAGAACCGGACTCTGCTCATGGTGGCGATGATCCTGCTGGACTTGAACAAATGCAGCCCCGGGGCCGGAGGCAGCAGATGTGCGGGGGGCGGTGAGGCCGGCGGGCAGGAGAAGGCGGAGCGGGGCAGCCGCCGGGTGAGCACCGGGGAGAGCCGGGGCCCGCCGGCTCCCAAACAGACCCGGAACAAGAGGGCGGCGGCCAGACACGAGTCCCCCGAGAAGAGACACTGCTGCCCCTTTATGGGCTGTGGGAAGATGTACGGCAAGTCGTCCCACCTGAAAGCCCACCTGAGGGTCCACACCGGTGAGTGAGTGGCGCCCCTGCTGGAGGAAGCGGATTCTGTTGACTCCAGCAAAAAAGAGCTCTGCGTCATTTTTATTTCAGGCGCGTGTTGACAAGTTAAAACTCTATTTCTAGGGCTTCAAATGAGATGAAAGCGTATAATTAGTTAAAAAGAAAATAGCCACACATTATGATGTCATCATAAAGTCATGATGTCATACTTAATCATATGGTATTTACTGTTAAGGCCTTTGGTCCAGGTTGTGATTGACATGTGGGGTGAAAGTGAGAAACCACATGTTCCTGCAAAATAGCGGATTATAGGAAAGGTGGTCCTGTGAATTGGGCCCTGCTGGGGGTGTGACAGACCGGGCAGGGGGGAGGAGGGGTGTGTGAGATAAGGGGGAGGGGGCGGATGTTAATGCGCTCTTGACACGCACCCACTGTGATCTGGGAACACCGTGTGCCACCGCCCATGCTTGTGATGGCCGGCGGTGTGGTCAGGTGTGATCAGTCATTCACCTCCGCACATGATGTTCAAGTGATCCCTCTAATGATCGATGACAGTTGTTGTTCAGCATGAGATGCGTCTGTTTGTGTGTTTACATGCTTCATATTTTAATAGCAGAGCTGTAAACGTCGACATCCCGGTTTATGATTTACAAGCAGGTCACTGCGACACTGTTGTCCCCACATGTTCTTGTCCGGAGGTAACCCTCCCTGCACCACTACTTCCTCATACGTCATCCTTTGCCACGCCCCTCACGCCGGGTTGTAAACAAGGGCAGACATGTGGTTCAATGGAGCACGTGCAGGAGGAGGAGGAGGAGGAGGAGGAGGCAGTTGCAGCTCCTTTTCCCTTTTTTTTGGTCCATGAGGCTCTTATGATGACTCACCATTTCTAAATCAATGTTCTGTTATTGTTCCTAGAAAATGCTGTTTATAACACGTCTTCCCAAAATCTCATTTGCCACAGACAAAATCAAAAAACAATCTTTATGGGAAGCTTGCGTTCTGTACTTCCCCCTCCCCCTCAGCTCAATTGACTAATTTTGTTTCTGTGTGTCCTTCTTTATTTATTACCAGCCCTCCTTCTTCCAATTATGGTTTTGTATGAAAATGTTAATTAGGATTAGTTTAGTCAAGGTTATAGAGGTTAACCAGGTTAACAGCTTAAAAAACATAATTTTATCATCTTGATAGCTCTAAACTAATCACATGATACACAATAAATGATGCATTACCTTTGTTTGGGTCTCAAGGAGCCTCATGGTTAAATACATAGAGTTTCAGTAGTTGTATAGTAGTAGTTGTGGCTGGTGTTGACAGTACCTCACACTGAGCCCCCCTCCCCCCAAATCCAATATTAGTCTATTTGTATTTCAGCTATTGGAATAGTTTGCTTTTAAGAAATCGAACAAGGAGTTTGACCTTCCTGGGGTCAAACTTTAGTAAAATCGCTATAGGGCATAACAAACAATAGATTTCTTTGTCTGTGAGTTTAAGCAAATAAAAGGAATATATTTGCTCATACATAGCACAGATAACATGCTTAACATGGAATATTTCATTATTTGGTATCCTAACAAAGCTTAATGTCACTAAGGGAAGAGTTACCACTTTTCTTCATCTTGGGTTTTATTAATGTAAGGAAAAATGAAATGAAACTAATTATTGTCTATGGTCCCCAAACAATGAGGAACAGCTGAACATAGCGGTTAAGGTTGGAGCTTATTAAGTGAATGCAAAGAGTAATAATATAGAACTCATGTGTGTGTGTGTTTCTTCAGGTGAGCGGCCCTTCGAGTGCACCTGGCCAGACTGCGGCAAGAAGTTCTCCCGCTCAGACGAGCTGACGCGTCACTACCGCACACACACGGGCGAGAAGCGCTTCAACTGCCCACTGTGTGACAAGTGCTTTATGAGGAGCGACCACCTGACCAAACACGCCCGGCGACACGCGGGCTTCCATCCCAGCATGCTCCAGGGCTCCGGCGCAGCCAAGAGACGCCGCTGCTCCGTGTCTGTGTCCTCCTCTGACTCTGGAGACCAAAGCCCTGTGGGGGTGTGAGACACACCCACATACTGTACATACACACAGTCCATAAAGGTACATGCAGCAGACACAGAGACATCCACAAGTATAGACACACCCTCATGAGTGGTGTGTACTTTTACACAAATCCTGTCACGCAAGACACATCAACCAGCCAGACCACTATTTAAAAAGTTTTTCTACGCATGTAACATTAACAGCAAACATAGCTAATCAAACTAGAGCTTCCCCCTCTTGGTCCCTGAGGTGATTAGTATTTATTAAGGGGTATTCAGGGCCTGTCAGACAGCTTATAGTTGCTTTACCATTTGTAATTATTTTAATTTGTGTTGTGTGTTTCTTTGGTTTTTTTTCCTGGAACAATCTGCAAGAGGCATTTATGTAAATACAGTTTTCATAAATACGCCACATGTTCACTCTGCATCACAGGTTTCATTTTCAGGTGAAGACAACAACAAGAAAACAAATCATGACTGAGATGTATTCCTCATGGGGTAAGAAGTTTTGGGATTAGTCGTTTAGTAAATATCATTGTTGCACAAATACACTCATACTTGTACAGTTACTCTCTGGTCCAGGACAAGGCGAATGTAAAGTATAGCAGTATTATCATGTAAATAGTTTAAACAGACTACTTTTCGGCTGGATGATATACTCAGTATACCGTAGTTAAGTGCTATTAGAGAGAAGTAGGACAGAGCTATATTACAGAGAATTACAGAGCTTGGGTATTTAATTTCATATATTTGGCTATGGACTTAGTAAATCAGGAATACTGTGAGCTTGTAGGTTTAGGCAGCACGTTTGCTGTGTCGAAACACAAATGTTGTCACGTCATGATAAAATTGCAAATAATTGCACCAAAATACTTTCAGAGAACGTCTGTAAGACCATAATACATAAGTAAACAAATGTCAACATTTGTGTTGCTTCTTCAGGCTTGAATTGTGTCAATAGTGCAGGAAAATAAAACAGGGTAAAGCCTTTAAAAGGTAAAGTTGGAGACTTTACTTTTCTGCGTTAAGACCATAATGATTCACATTCAGTTAAACGAGGAGGTCTGTGCCTTTCAAGGGTTTTGTAGCAGAGAGGAATTTCTACATTTTCAACCTTTGGGGAAAAAAAAAACCCTACCTGAATGAACATCGTCAGATTCTTTATGTTGATATTCAATCACACTTGAATATCAACGACTGTCTCTTATGCCAACAGTGCCAGTTGCTGTACATTGAAACTAACTTTTGTTTACTCTGTATCTGGACTGCATTTTATCAGGGAATAATGTGATGCATGGTCATTTTAATCAACACTACACCCCCTGGTGGTGATGTGGAAGCACAACATTACTCACAACAGAAAGTCATAAAACCTTTTTTCATTTTCTGTCCGAGCATTTTGAATCACGCCGGTGATTAGCTTGTTTTTGAATCTGTGGATTACACCATGTAGCATGTTTGTATGTATTTGTTTGGTACAATGTATTTTTTAATTATTTGGTAATCTTTTATAATATTACTAATGGGATGAGAGGTCTTATTCATCCACTACAGGAGCCGGAAACATTGTTGATGTCATCAGTTTTCTTTTTATACTTGCCACATAATGCATTGAAACGTCCAGATAGAGTGTAAAGTTAGGAGTAGGTAACCTCGCAGGACACAAACTACATACATTTGTAAAGAGAAATGCTGTTTTTCTTTTCTGGCATTATGACAACTGTGATTAGATGTTGGTGCCTTTCAGGTTAATGCCCTCACTTCTGATGCTACTGTACTGTAATCAGGGACTGTCAATGCAGACCCCAAGTTATCGCAATATACATAGCTGTGTAATAATTACTGCAACAGTTTTAACATTAAAATAATTTCTGTTTCTAAACATTTGCTCATTATTTCTGTGCCACATCACACAATCACCATACACTGTATTTAACAACTCTTCTAACTGAGGAGAAGAAGGTTTGACAAAAAGGTGCTCCATTAGCTTTGTGTTTATTTTTTTCATACACCGCACATAACAATAACATTGTTAAATACTGTAATGGAAGTGTTTACAATACAAGAAAATCATTTTTTAAAAAAGGAAAACCAAAGAAAAATTATCACCCGTGTCTAAATGTAAAAAAAGAAGCAGAACTTCATAGACGGCAAATGCTTTTTCAAATAAACTAAATTATCAAGATGGCAATAAATACACTTTTTTTTAGACTTCTCTGTACTTAAGGCATACTCTAATTGCAAATAATCGACTGATTTAAGGGATGGAGAGAGTCGTAAATGAAGGATATTGTCAACAATCCTTGATGTTGCAATTACAATACAATTTCCGGCCACTAGTCAAAAGAGACAAACAGACGTCATCTCACTCTTCATGTTGGCACTGTATGTCTGTGTGCATGCAGACTGTATGATCAGTGGTGTGAAAACAGAAATGAGAATGAAGGAGTGTTTAGTGTCAGCTTGTTGCCCCCCCACCCCCCCACTGTCCCTTTGGCCTTGATAATTTGTGAATCACGTGAGCGTCATGTGTTAGAGGGTCGGTGCAACGATATGTAATCTTCCCTTATGACACAGTTCATTTCAGATAAGACACTGTCACTGCAATGCAGGAAAGAGCACAAATATATGGGCCCGAAAATAAAAAACAAAATGTGCAAATTCAAAACAATATGAGTCAGGCTAAGTGCCACAACAGCAGCACGTGATTGCACAATAGAAGTGGGGTGAAAATCAAATGTGCAACAAGCTACTTGATTATTTTCCATTCAATTCTTCAGTCTAGTGCTCTTCATGCAGTTTGTTCCTCAGCCATTCATGTTCATACATTCCGCCTCTACGTGTCAAAGGTGGTGTGAGTGAGTGCAGCGGCCTGGTCTGTGCTACATAACAACCCTGTACAGTACGAATGATACAGTACCAGATATCCTCAATTTGGGGTACCAGGACCGCAGTCCATGCTTCTGTGGCAACACATACAATCATACAGATCCTTCAGGTTTAAAAAAGTAAGCACTTAAATAAAAACTTAAAAAAAAAACCCCAACAAACTAAAAAATGCAACCTAGAATTCAGGTAAGCAGAACAGTTGAGTCAGCAGTTGTGATAATGTTTCTTATTCTTCAATGGAAATCACTTTACAGCATCAACTGGCCTTTTGTTTTCTGTCTAATATCAGTGTGTAATGTTACATCATGTTCAGCAGGAGAAGGGCTCTCAGACACAAGTGCACATCCTACCATAGGAGGAAACCACCACTTTTACTCATATTTAAATACATATTGAATATTTTCATTTGTCTTCCTCCTCCTAGATATTAAACCAAACTTTCTATAAGCTAATTTGATTATTTCTCATTGTCATTATCATCGTAACACTTAACTGTCATTACAATACTCTACCAATGCTTCACTGATGCCGCTCTGGCGGCGAAGTGATCTCACAGCAGATGAAGATCGGGGGGTTATATTGTGTGGAAAGAGGGCGGGGCAGGAGGTCAGAGGGGCGGGGTTACTGTATTTGACAGGTGGTGGAGGAGGTTGCCTGGCAGCACATGCAGGTAGGGTTGACTGATTTGGGCGGGATCAGATCCAGGTCCTCGTCGTCCGGGATCTCGTCGAGGCGGTAGCCATCTTTCAGCAGCTGGATGTTCAGATCCTGATTGATTTGCTGGAGAACAGAGGATGCACAGAGAGGATGGGTCAGAGCAGTGTTTCCCATCACAACTGATTTTAAACTAAAGTAGGTCATCACCATGTGAGCTAATCAATCAGTTGCATAAATCTTTGGGCTTGGTTCAGGTTCAGGTTTTTCAAATGCATGAGTGCTGATCGTCTCCTTAATGTCTGTTCTGTGTTGCAAGCAGATGCACAAATCCAGTGGGAAAAACATAAGAGTGTATCTAATGTGTTGAATTAGCCTGGTGCAGCAACAATGAAACTTCAGGCCTCAGTTAAAATTGGGGCCTTGGCAGTGAGAGCAGGCCTGAACTCTAGTAGTGTGTTCTTGTTACAACTTGCTAAAAGATAGCCCAACATGTTGGGGAATAAGTTTGCTTGCTTTCTGGCAGAGTTCGATCCTACTCTAAATATGAAGCTACAGCTAGAAACAGGGAAATGAGTTTGACTCTGTCCAAAGGTAACAACACCTCTGAAAGTCACTGATTAACATGTTCATCAACATGTTACATCTGCTCATGTAATAACAACAATGTGCTGTTTTACAGAGTTTGGTTTTGCCAACAAGCACATCTTTCCTCTGACTTCATCAGATTTAGTAAATCTACAAGTTACAAATGTCAACTTTTTTCTAGCTTGTGACTCAGGAATTTACAGCGGTAACCATGGAAAAGCGATTTAAGGCTTTTTCACAGATGGTTATAAGGATCATCACTTGGAGCTTTGTCATGATCGAGCCGTGATTTTTTTTCAAGCAAAACAATGGCTTTGTCTGCAAAACAGTAGCAGCATCTTCATTCAAAAGGTATTTAGCTTTTTATGTACTATCTGTCCAGTCCTGCATCAACAACAACCACATTTCCTAACTTTTGTACTAAAAAGACTAAACTGGGTTAAAACATTTACTGTGTCTCAGCTAATTATTTCTGACAACACGGTGGCATAAATCCACAGTGCATCCACAAGCCTGGCCCCGTCAGACAGAAAATGGATGTGGAGGGTTGGAACGAGCTCCTTTGGGGAATAAATATGATGAAATGTCTGTGATTTGCACTTATATTGGCAGCAGCGTTGAAAACAGGATTTTCAGGCGGAGACACCCAGAGATGACATTTCATTTGTTTCCTGCTTTGTGAATCATACGCATTTATGTGCAGGTGTGTCTGCAGTGTAATCACACACTTGTAGCGAGAGCACACACGCCTACAGAATTAACATGGATGAGCGGGGAGGATGTAAATGGGTTTGCTTCAAGACCGGCTTATAAAAACCCGACTCTTAGCCTCTTGACAGTGATAGAAAATGGAGGAAAGAAGGCAAGGGAGTGAGCGAATGAGATGAAGAAGCAGATGCCGTATCTCACCTCAGCAGAGGAGTAACCCGACGATGAGTATCTAGACATGTCGAAATCATCATCGCTGAAACAAACAAAGAAAAAAAAAGGCGCAAGTTAGCTTGTTATGTGTGTATTTATGTGGCAGGAAGTGTGTGAATGTGCGTGTTTGTCTTCACCTGTCTGTGTCTAGGGCCACCAAGGGCTTCTCATCTGGGCTCTGGTCTAAAGAGGAATAGCCTTTATTGGGAACTACCAACCTGCAAAGGAGAGAAGAGAGAGAGAGGACAGAGGATGGGATGAGCAGAAAAGGGGTGTAACAGTATATGACAGGAAGAAGGGAGGAAGAGGAGGAGGAGGGAAAGTAAGACTCACAAACAGGAAGAGGTGAGTAAGAGCGAGAGTGGCAGAGATGCTGAAAGAAAAGGAAGGCGGGCCCGGAGGCAGAATCCCAGCTGAACTACAGTAACAACAGAGGCATGAAAGAGGTCTCATGTCTAACTTAGACGTCTTACAAGCCCGAAATCAATAAAACTATTCTCTTGCCAGCAGACAGAGATAAAGAGAGAAAGAAATCCATTTTGACCCTGAAAACATGAAAACATGAAATCTACATAGAAGACACTGTGAGGTAAGTCACACAGAATTAGTGGATTTTTAGAGGTGATACTGTGTGTGAAACAAATACTGAAATTAAAAGATTTTAAGTTTGTGTTTTGTAGCTTTTGTATGCTGTTACTAAAGTTACATCACAACATAATCTACAATATTTTTACATTTAACCAAATACAGAGTCAGACAACAACTTCATTTTGACCAGTGAATTAGCCCGTATGTTGAACAAAAATTGAGTTTATCACTAAAACAAAATACATGCTATTTGTTAGAATCTATCACAAAGACACAGGAAACAGACAGGGGATGGAAGTCTGAGTCTCATCATCTCACAGCGTTCACTTCCTACCGTGTTCTGGCCATGACGTTGTTCTTCTTGGGCTGCTGGTTGACTGGACTTCCTACGGTGTTGCTGTTCTTCAATGAGCCCTTCCTTGCCAGCTCTCTCTGTTTCTCTGCATACACACACACACACAAACCAGGTGAGCTCCAAATGTCACAGAAACCGCAGAAAAAAAGTGATGGATTAAAGTTCAGTGTCACCTACTTGTAAGACTTAAAAGCACTGTCAATTAAATGCTGGAACTTTTTAGCAATTTGCTGATGTAAAGCGTGGCGTTACTGACAACTTCCTGCTGGATGTCATTCAGTCACAATGGATTGAATCAGCGCTGAGAACTCTGTGAAAGTCACCTCAGGTTGTCAGATTCGGTTAAACAAAAGGAGCTCAGGTTTGACGAGAAGAAATCAGCATAATTGAAACGCACACTCATCAGGAAGTGTGACAATCAGACAGAGGCGCTGCACTGAATTCCACCTGAAGTCAGTTTCATTTTGAGAACGCTGTGACATTTCTTCTGTCTGAACATTTGACAAACTATACGCCTTTGCAGCGCAGTACAAGATGTGACATCAGGGCGCATCAGTCTCTGTTGACTGGAGGGATTTTCTCCAGTGGTCAGCTGACCAGGAAGTGATGATCACTAGGGATGAGGGTACGGATAAAGCATTTTTGACGAATACGATTATGATACGAGTAAAACCTGTCAATATCTGTGCTCGTGCTGAAGGAAAATCCTCACTGTGTAACTGACTAACTGACTGTCTTCGCGCTCTGTGATTGGCCAGTCACACACAGCGCCCGCCCCTCCCTACCTATTCTCCCTACACAGACACGTCTCTTATAACGTACGTGGTGCATTTGACAAGACAGAGCTGAAAACGGCTCGTGCCGCGTTGGTCACTGCCTCCAGTCTGGTCGTTTTTTTTTTTTTTTACCGTCTGCTTGCTCTTAGTTTGGACGGTGATATAAATCAGCAGGAAAACTTTGCTCGTACTTAACGCGGTGCTTTTGAGAAGAATACAGTGAACAAGGCTGACATATTATTTCCCTGTTTGCCATCACTGGATGTTTGCATGAATCATGAAGTTCACACAGATCATTAAAAAATAAACAGTCTTGCAGACCACTTATACACAAACACACATATAGCTGAACACACAAAGTAGCCTGTATACATATTTTTATATGGCTGCTTACAGTGTCACACTTTCTCACTACAGTTCATAAAAATAAATATAATATTATAAATATTACAAATTAAGCTTTATATACTGTATGTATGCTTTGAATACAGTAGATTAGCAACTTCTGATCAATCCATATCAATTTCAGACTTAAAATAATGTACCGTTTTTAAGCCCCACCCATTTCCACTTCCGGCCCAGGCCCCGCCCACTCCGAGTACAGATACAGATAATATAGATGGTTGAACAGATACAGATACAAATAGTGGTGTACTCGCTCATCCCAAATGATCACTGCTGCCGGAGCTGAGGATGGTTATTTACCTAATGCGATACAAAATCCTAAAAGCATGAGACAATATACTCAGAAAGAACAGTCTCCTCCTCAAATGCTTTCGCCTCCCTGCACCCTTGATTCTCGTCACTGATCAGATAACAAATGACTAAGCTGATGCTTTCAGTCTGTTCTGAGGCAGCGATGAACTAAAATAAAATACATTAGTGACACTAGAATATGTCACATCTAATATGTTTGTGCCAACCGTTAATGGTATCACATGTTTAATCAGGAAAAGAGCTTTAAAAGGCCGTCACATGTGGATTAGAGCCTTTTCCAGCTCGAGGTCACAAAGAAAAAAGTGACCAGTTTAACAGGCATGTTTAATTAAAGGAGTATGAAGAGCTCATATTTTATACACAGGAAATTTTATGACAGTGTTTACATGTCATAAAAAGACTCCAGTGAGATTAAATGGAATGTTATGAAACACGACGACGGCCATCGTCGTGGTCTCACGTTAACAAGCAGGATGGATGTAGAGAGAAGTGAACGCTGGAGTTAGATTTTAAAAAAAGTGCTTTTCATGCTTTTCTGTCGTCGAACAGTTTACTCATTCTGAACATACTTGGTTATTAAAGGCTTTGGCTTAGAAACTATTACAGTAGGAGTAAAATAATAAGTAAAGAGGCTGCTCACCGTGGACTCTCTCCAAGGTGCTGAAATGAGTCTTTAAGAACTGTGGCTTTTCATAAACACAAGAGACTCAAATTCCCAAACATAAAACAGGCCGGACTGCTTCGTATCTTCTGCCATCAATATTCATAAGCCAAACAATAACATGGTTTATGGCTGAAACGCCTAGTCTATTAATCAATGAGTTGATGAAAAAGTAATGGGCGACTTTGATAACCGAGCAAGTTTTGCTACTTCCAGCTTTTACAACTTGAAGATTTATTGTTATGATGGGTTTTATATGGATGTAAATTTTTGGGGGGTTGTGACTGTTCTTCAGAAAAAAAGCAAACATCACTTTATAAAGGTCTCTCTCTGACGTTTCAGTTAGCATTTTTCACCATTTATTATATTATTATTATATTATGACATATAATGTGACATATTATATTATGACATATAATGTGACATATAAATGAAGAAAAAATTCACATTTATTGATAGTAAATATAATTTGTCGTCGCAGTCGCTAAATGATGACTCTGCTACTTCAGCATAACAAGGATGATTAAACCACAACACATCACCATATTCATGGTTTACTTTGTGATAGGAGAATTCTCTGAAAAACGGATCCTCACTGTTCCAGAAAATAAAATGCCCCAACACAGCTGCACAGTCTGTGTACAGATTCCTCTAACACACCTCTCTCATCTGGACACTATGCCACAGACAGTAGGCTCCTCTCTACTCCACTCATTCCCACAGACGGACACTTGCCCTACAAACACTGCAGCTCTCACTCACCTATTTTCATCTGCAGAGGCGATGGCTTGTAGTTGATAGTGACGGGTTCCCCCTCTCTGGTGTCCGAGTCCGCCTCCGAGGCCGTGGACGAGGCCGGGTCCTGGAGACGAGACGGAAGGATGAGCAGAAATGTACATTACTGAAGCAGCGATGAATAATTAATGCTGTTGTTGTAGTGGACCCTGGATGCTCAGACGAGGTGAATAAAACAGTTACACAGAGAATATGAAGCATCATATGGGTCGTTAAAAAAAATCTAGACCTGCATAGATACTTTTGGATAATGCAAACCTTTATATGCAAACCTCGAAGTGATAAGATAGAGGTTGAAGTGGTGAATCAAAGCAGCTTTTACAATCTCATTTTAACACATTTTAACTGAATGCAAATATTAGACTCAAAGTGATGCTTGGTTTCTTCAGGTGGCTCCAGGACTCTTTGGTGGAAGTTCTGGACACTCACATCGAGATAAGTAGATTAAAGAGTGAGCTTATGAGGATGCATGGAGGTGTGGAAGCTCAGGTCAGTCTCTGGCTCTGCTCTCTCTCTCTCTCTCTCTCTCTCTCTCTCTCTCTCTCTCTGTCGGCCGTGGGCAGCAGAGGCCGCCCTGCAGGCTGCAGTAACCCAGGGCCCCGCTACAGGCCCCGGAGCGCACCGCCACATCATCCACGCTGATTTTTACACCCGGAGATGTGGAGCTTGATCTCACACACAGCCACGTATTCGCCATGACAAGCCGCCGGGTGATGACGGCAGTGAGCCACTTGCTGCATGGATGCTGAGGATGAGGAGCAGGGCTGGGATGCTCAGACATGACGGATGCTGCTCACTACGCAGCCGCTGTTTGCATTACACAACGAGAAGAAGGAGCAAATCACTCATCCGCTCACATGTTATTCATCTTAACATCTCCATCTATTTGCTCAAACTTGCGCGATCCGGCCAAAAATTACGCACGAAGCTGATGATCCAAACGCAGCACATGATGATGCCAGGCCTCATGCACCAACATCCCGGATTCATGATGATATTGTTTGCATTGCATTTGTCACATAATCGCGTTAGAAAAGGAGATAATAAGTGATTTGTGGCGTGAATCTGGACTCACCAGCGGCTGCATCTCCGCCTGCATCTCCGCCTCCTGCACCGCGCTCGGCACCTGGAATCTGTCTATTTCTTCCATCATCTTCGCCGCTTTGCTTCCTTCGCCGCGAACTGTCTGATCGATTATCCGATAGATTGAGCTCCTGATCTCAGATCCGTATCAGCCTCTGTGGTTCTCCGGTGTTGAGCCTCATCCCAGCAGGCAGTATGTCGACGGTGGTGTGACCAGCTGGGTGACGGTGACTCCACCACCCACTTCCGGGTAGGGGATCCCAAGCTGGGGTCCGGGGACCCAGAGAGGGCCCCTGAGCTGGACCAGAGTTCTTATCAAGCCAAGTGATTCTTGCATTAATTTTATTGAGTTTGCACATAAGACATGATGGAATCACTGTAATATCAATACGATTATTTATATGAGGCAGATTTTGGCTTCTCATGTTTTTTTTTTCTTTTTAATTCTCTTACGACCCAAACAGAATCAGCTTTATTTGCATATTTGATCACGTGTAATTAATTCGACTCTGATCACATGAAGAAACATAATAGCTAAAACAAAGCTCATGAGTTTTTAATGAATTTTAAGTGAATACATGATCTCATCTCCTCTGTTGCATCCTTAAAATGAGCCTCTCTTCTTTTGGCATGACATATAATTTTTAAACCTCACAAACTGGTTGATTCTCCAGATGTTCCTTTATTTAAAAAAATACTTGAAAGACCAGAAGCAGACCACTTAACAACCCATCATTGAGAAAGTCAATTAGCAGTTGTCTGCACCCTGGATTTCTAATTAAAAAGGAAAAAAAAAATCAATCAAATTAACAGCTTGGAACCAATTAATTATAGTGCCAAGAAAACATACAGTATTTCTAATTAAAAAAACTCAACAGTAATATTTGTTACAGTCTGTTATTGAAGTTGAACATCTTTGGTTTTCGAACAATTAGAATCACTTAGTTTATATGACTTTAATCAACCTCAGTTACCAATTAAGAAACTGCAGCACGTGACAGCTCTCTGACTGCAGGCATCACTATTCACAGCTGTTTTTTATACTTCACTTACACACTTTTACTTCACTAGTACTCTTCAGTCTACTGTAATTATCTCACATCTATAGTTATTTATACAGATTCAAATAAAACCATGTGATCAACTAATAATATATGATGCATTATTATAGATTAAACTACCAACAAGCAACTCAACCGACTGTAAATGTAAAATGCTGCCTCCATTTTCATCAAAAATAATATTCCACTTATTTGATATGTATGGTCATATATGATAATATATACGATGAATGTGTGTGTGGATGGCCTCAAATGCAACACACAAGAACGGATGGCTCGTAAGGGCCTCTATTAAAGGCAAAATAAATCTTTTAGAAACAAAAACTCATGGAGAGGGTTGTATCCAGGATTGCCAAAAAACCACAGGGACAGACAGAAACCACAAACATGAACTATGACCAGGAGAATGAGAGTGCAAAAAATAACTAAGGGTTCGGGTTAGAACTAAGACAGAATACTAAGACAGAAAAATAAGACAAAGAAATGGCAGGACAAATACAAGACATGAACAGGACTCAGACATGGACACAGACAGAGAGAGTGGATACAGACAGAGAGTGGACACCGACAGAGAGAGTGGATACAGACAGAGACTAAACACAGACAGAGACTAAACACAGACAGAGAGAGTGGACACAGACAGAGACTGGACACAGAGAGAGTGGACACAGACAGAGAGANCACAGAGACTGGACACAGACAGAGACAGAGAGAGTGGACACAGACAGAGAGACTGGACACAGACAGAGAGTGGATACAGACAGAGAGAGTGGACACAGAGAGTGGACACAGACAGAGAGTGGACACAGACAGAGACTGGACACAGACAGAGAGACTGGACACAGACAGAGACTGGACACAGACAGAGACAGAGAGAGTGGACACAGACAGAGAGAGTAGACACAGACAGACACTGGATACAGAGAACAAACAAAGACAGAGAGACTGGACTAAGACATGGCAGACTGAAACTAAGACAGAGATAAAACTTTTTTTCATTTTTACTTTCAGTTAAAGCTACTTTATACTACTACTACACTACAATTAAGAGGAGAATACTTTTTAATCCACAACATTTATTTGACAGCTAAAGTCACTTGTTACTTTGAAGATTTAGTTTAGTAAAAAAAAAAATCTAATCATCTAATAAAATAAATTGCATTGTTACAGAACCAACTACTCAACCGTATATAAAGCAGTTTAATTTAGCTTCCCATGAGGCCAACTACAATATTAAATTGCTAATAAAGTAATTCTGACTGAGGATATTTTTGATGTGTAATGAGTGCTTTAACTTTTCATATCTATAATACATTTTACCGATAACACTTCTGTCCTTTTCCTCAGGAAGGACTTTGACTTTAATAGGGAGTATTTTCAGTTTTACCTAAGTAAAGGATCTGAACATTTCTTCCACTGCTGAATTACAGCAAGTACTGTCTGGACTATAACCACAGTGTTGAGTTACAACATCATGGTCTTCACAAGAACAGGAATTATTTCAGGTCTGTTGCACTATTCAGTCCATTCCCTGTATGTCCATGTAGAGTTTCCAACCCAGGCAACAATTACTCTCTATATCTTAGTTCTGTAAATGTAATTAATGTAATTTTAAAGTAACTTAAATCTTCTATTTTAAGTTGTGTACAGTATACAGTACAAACATACAAACAGTTGATCTCATCATCACAGCTTGACACATTCACACATTCTCAACCATAGAAAATCCATGAAGTTGTGGTTTATTCTCACTGAAAGTCACTGACACGTCTGACTGCACATTGTTCTTACCTGGAAACACCAGCAGAGAGCAGCAATAGCATGCTCTGCTGCACAATAATGGAGAAGAGTCCTGGCAGATCTGATCCACTGCTGCAGCCAAAGCCAGGCTCTGGAGACAGCACACATCCGTCCATTCATCCAGCAGGTGGCAGTATAACCCTATAGGAGAGGAGGGACACTGGCTGGATGGAGGATGAATGACAATAAGGTGTATGCAGGATCAAGCAGGTCGTTGTTAGTCTGTTAAATGCAAACAGTTTCAGGTTCACACTCATGCTCATGAATATGCATTAGATGTGACGATGGCAGCAGATCTGGAGGTCAGTTTTTTATAGTTTGGAGAATGTGAGACACTGAGGATTTTGTGGAAAGATATTTACAAATTAAAGAAGCTCATTTCCTTCAATTTACAGTCTCGCACACACTCACTATGCTTCATTGCTTTTTCCTTCTTGTCTTGCATGCTGATGTTTTTCCTATCACCATCATTATTTCAGCTTGTTTCATGCTATAATTGGACCTCTGTTGACGGAACAAACATTCATACTGACTAAATTATGCTGAATTATAATGATTTGTGATATCAGAGCTGCACTGTTGTCAAAATCGATTTAATGATGCTCTGTCTGCGTGTGTGTAATTTTGTTCATGACTCTATAGGGGTCCAGTTATGAAGAACTTATTAAGTGAGATTAAAATTTTGTCATTAATTATTCAAACAGAAGGACAGTAAGACATCAACACACACACAGTATCCCACCCCTGCACATTTTTACATCACTCTTAAAGATACCTGCCCAGTACTCACTGTACTGCATACATTTAAACTTTACCTCAGACAGCCTCAGAGCAACACTTATAGATTCTCTTACAGTCTCTCTCTAGTTCACACACACACACACACACACACACACACACACACACACACACACACCTGTAGTGTCCAAAACATGGATTAACATTTGATCCCTTAGTAATTGTGTTACAGCACACACGCAAACACACAACCATACACACACACGCACACTGACCATGACTCAGTCTGGACTGATGTGGGTTATGCAACCCCTCCAGCAGTGCAGATGGAGTTGCAGATTAGTGGCCTCTCATATGTTTATTAGTAATCTCTCTGTCTGTAATATTTGATCATTATATAACATCATACTGCATTCAGTGACCCTCTTCCATCTCAACTACCACTGAGAGACCCCGGAAATTGTGTTGCGGCTGCGTAATGCATTCCCTGAGATGGAGGGATGGAGCCACTGATGCAGACTTGAGTAGCCATGTCTAATCTCAACTGAATGAACTCACAGCGAACATCAGATCCGAGATGGAGGGATCAATGGAAGCATGATGAGCAGGAGGGCAGATGAATGGTAGATGCTTATTCGATGTGCTCTTTCACCGGTATCAGGCAGGATCGATTGGCAAACTCCTTCAGCAGTCTTGAAAAGAGATCTGACTTGAAAAAAGAGGCGAGGTCAATGCAGTGGTTCAAAAGCAGCGTGAGTCAGAACGTACTGACCTGCACATGCCGACAGCTCACCGTGGAGTAGATCACTGGATGTCTCCTGGACGGTCTGCACGGGTCTGGCACTGGTCTGGTTTGATGGGAATAAAGAAACAAATAAGAGGAAGACAGCCAAAGAGAGAGAGAAACTGGCAGGCAGATGAATAGAAGGGAAGCAAATAAACACTAGACAGCTGTAGAGCCGCCTTTCTGACGATCGCTTTCAAATCAAGAGCCCACCGAAGGCCCCAACCATCTGTCTCATACGTGCTCTAAACCACTGTTGAACACGTGTGCATACATGTATTCATACTCTCTGTTGCTGTCACACACACTCATTGTACGTGCAGCGGATATATCTCTATTGTACACAAAAAACAATACATAGTTCTCTATCGCATCTTGGAAGAGTGAGAGAAAAAAAATCGAACAATCTTGTGTTCGCTTTAATATGACCCTGAAATCAATGAGAAACTCCTGCCTGTATGAAGTGGTGAAAGAAGTATTCAGATGCTGAAGTAAAAGTACCCTGGATTACAAGTACTCAAAGACAATTCTGTATTCTAGATGTTACTTAAAGGTGGAGACTTGAGGCCCTTTCACTTAATGATGATCAAGCCAATCACCACCAGGTAACTCTCTCTGTATGTCACAGTATAATGGAGTTTTTAAATGTGGTGTCTGTGGTGACATTCCCAGGCTGGTGCAGTGGTAGTGATACACCAACAAGCAATGATTGGTTTGCATCATAAGGACGTTGACAGTGTTTGTGTAATTACTCTCACTGCCATAAGGGGGAGACAAAAGTGCTGCACTGCAGGTTTAGGTAATGGTGTGTTGATATTAGCAGAAAAATAAACTATTAAAAGTAAAAGCACTCAGTACGCAGGCAGAATAGCTCCTTGTTCTTCTCATTTGTTTTTATTATATAACAAATAGTTCTGATGCATTAATGTCCAAGCACTGTTTTTATGTTGTAGCTGCTGTTTGATGTTGTTGAGGTGGAACTACTCTCATTTATTTTATACTCTGTTGGGGAGTTTTAATCCACCACATTGCATTGTATTCATGAGGTGATCTCATGTTTTAACTGTAATAACCGTAGTTGTCAAATAATCTTCTTGGAAATGCAGTTGAGTAAAAGTGCAAAGTATAGGATAATATGGTAATACTCTTGTACCTGTACTTGTAGTTACTGCCTTCATGAAAACTGAAAAGAGACAGAAATAACAGCTAATATAACTCAGAGAGAAGAAGAGCAGCAGTTAACACTTATATGTTCGCCGTTCTAAAGATGCTGGACCGTGGTTAACAGATACCGTCGGCTGTTGACTAACAACAGGATGTGGGTCACTGCTGAGATCATTATGTTCTACACTGATAAGTTCAGCACAGGAAGCTGAAGCCAACTGTTCATTTAATCCAACCTTTAATGTTTAAAGAATTCAGAGTGCCATTAACACTAATACACAGCAGAGGGAGATGGCATTATTGATCGTGGGCCACATTAGTTGTACACAAGAGTGAATTGTTTTGTTTTATTGTGTCATTTTATCATTTTGTCATCAGTAACACAGAGCACAATGGTAATTACCCCAGTGAAACAATGTCTGTTGTTTGTGTATGTCTGTGTTGGACTGCAACCAATGATAATTTTCAGGCAACGCTGCCAGATTGGTTTGATGTTTTACAGCCGACTAATTGCTCAGAATCCACCCAAATATTATATATAATAAACAATACAAATTAATTAATAAGAAACAATAGCAGTGTTGTGGTCCATAGCAATTTGTCAGTATGACATAATTAACATAATAAAACAAGTGTTCCCAAGTGTGGTTGAACGAGGATAGAAGGCCACATGGTACAACACAGCTTTAAAACTATGTTCCATTTGTCTGCCTTAACAATAAAGAAAAAATAAAGGGACAGCTCAAGTAACAAAAATAAAAGGTTTTATTAACTTGGTAAATTGCAACCAGCCTTGACAGTATGCCACTTTAAGTGTAGCCTCCCACACACAGGCATGAAGAGAGAGAGAGAGACAGACAGAGAGAGAGAGAGAAGTACATACAATGGCATAGTGTCCAAACAACTACTGGTGTTATAATGTTACAATCATAGAGGTTTCTGTAACATGAGAATACAGATCTGCAAAAACACAATAGATGTCTAATCAAAGTTCTGCTGAGTGACTGCATGTGTTTGTTTTAATGTATTTAAGAACCAGCACAAATCCTGGACACCCGCCCAAGCCAATTACTCTGCACAGTGAAACCCAAAGAAAACCATCCAATCTGGCAACGCTGTTTCAAGATCCATTGATTATTGATCATTACATCCATAGAAATAAAACAATATTGACAAATGGCCACAAGAGCTATAGTTCCAATTTATTGATGAAAAGGAAAAGTTCAAGTGTAAGAAACTGCAACTTAACTCTGATTTAAATTATTTATCAAATAGCAAACACGTCTCAAATTTCCTTTATTTCATTTCAATTAAACAACTTGTCATTTCAGCACAAATTACTTCTCATCATTACATGTAAGTTGCCAAGAAATACCACACAAATTAAGTTGAACAGAAAATCAAATCAGCACATTTTTATCTTTTAGGGACTAAAACAGAGTGAATTTATACCTGAGATTAGATTTCAACTGAACTGACAAAATAAAACGCATTTCTCTGAAGAGCCCTTTCATTAATTAAAAAAAAAAGTATCAACTATACAAGACAAAATAGCAGCACTTTTTATTCTAACCATGTGAGTTATAATTGGCTTGTGTTCGCTGCAACACATTCAGTACAATAAACACAATATTCAGTCGTTACTGTGAGACAGTGTTCAGTCTGTCATTGCTGCTCAAGGCTCTCTATAAATATCTCACTCAGTCTTTACAGGAGCTCACAAAGAGGCACACCGGGACACCAGTAACATTTTTTGCTGTTGCTTTTAATCCCATGGGAGTCAGAGCGGATATTCATGTGTCAAATAAGGAGACTGTCAATCCGGGGCCTCGAGCTCCCTCTCTGTAAACAACGCATCAAAGCGCGATTCTTCCCCTGCTCTTTATCATCCCCACCGAATATCTCCCCTTTATCTCAGTCTTTCTCCTGTGTTGATTCTCACAGCGGCATCTCTCTCCTTCCTGACTCTTTTGGTTCCTACCTGTCGTCTGTTCGCAGCTCTGCCGTCGTCAGTGCCGCAGCTGGCAAACACCGATCGGCTTGTGAGCCGCTACTCTTTACCTCTAACATGTTGCTGTGACTCTCAACCAAACCCATCGCCCCAAACTTTCCTGTTACAATCCATTGTGCTTTTGTTGTTCCTCCTCCACAGCCTCTCAGCTGACTCGGATGGAAGGATGGAAAAGAATGGAGTAGAGGAGGGGATCATGGTCTGCCTGTGTAGAGCAAAGCAAACAGACTGACAGATGGACAGTCCCAGCGACGCACAGCAGAGATAAGAGGATTGGGCCCGGCTTGTTGTTGTTGTTGGTCTTGCCACAACTCTTAACACGGTTATCTGACTCTGAGCTCCAGTGATAGCATAGATGGTGGAGAAATGTGAAGAGTATGTAAAACAAAAGGAGTCGCTGAGTGAAAATAATGAAGAGGAAGAGTGATGTTTGGCCTCTAGCAGATAAGAAAAATATGCTGTTTGTCTACATTACAGCTCAAGTCATCAGACTGCAGTCAGTAGGTACTTCTGCTCTGCCTTCTTCTGCTCCGGCGCTGCCATGAAAACCGGCATCTTCTCTTGGTGTGAAGGCACCTTGCAGGCCTTGTAGAGGATGACGAAGAGGATGAGGATGAGGACGCCCACCACCGAGTTACAGACGATGGCCACGATGGCCCACACGGACAGGCCCATCCTCAGGTCGTGCTCCATGGTCCACTGTGGTCATATCACACTTCAGAGGTGGTAGGTGGTCCGAGCTGGGGTGCCACGTTCAACTCCACAGATTGTCCCTGATAAAATAAAGAAAATGCATCACATGAGCGTGAACGTTTTGTGCCTGGCTCATGCAAACACACACACACAAACACATTGGCATACTTGGCCACAGTTAACCTGCCTGTCACGTGGGCCTCCTGAGTCCATTAGCAAGGTCAGCTCAGACAAAGATTACTTTCTCTCTGACAAGTTAGTCACTGGGTCAAGGTGGTTTTATCCCTGCTGACGCTTTGTATGGAACAACCTGCGTATGTCCAGTAACCGCATGAGGGTTTTTATTCTTTTTCTGAGACACAGTTCATGCTGTGCAGTGTCAATTAAGGAACATTACAAGGGTTTATAATAAAGCTGCTGTGGAGTGTTGTTACAGTATCTCAGTGCCTGTAAGGTGCATGAAAAGTGTCAGGGAGGTGAAGATAAATTCATTCTGGGACTTTGTTATGTATAATAATCTGTGGATGATAGGAGAGCTTTCAGCTGCACGTCTGTGTTGAAACATTTTTCAACTCTTGTTTCTTTTATAAAGTCAGACTGCGATGAAGTTATTAAACTGATACAGAAGGCGCCAGCAAGCACTTTTTCTTATTTTGAATGCGTCTCAGCCGTAATGTGTTTTCAGGAGGATCACGTGGGAATGTAGTTTCTGGTTTTGTGGCTGATATTAAATGGGTCACCGAGGTGTACTGGTGTGGGTGTGTGAGAGACTGACGGAGAGAGAGAAGGAGGGAAGTTGGTTCAAGCACAAGTTTGAGAGTGTGAATATTTTCCCTCTCCGAGTTTAACAGATAAAAACTCCAGCTCATCTCCTCGCTTCGGTGCCTCTCTCCCTTCCCTCTAATGCATTTCTAATGAGACCACATATTTCCTCCTCCTCCTCCTCTCCAACTGAGGGCAACGCCGCAACAGTCCGAGCCTGCTGTTGAGAACTCATTTCAAAGTTATCCTTCCTTTTATAGGCATTTTATGACCAAGCTGAATAAAGATGGATAGCTCCTAGTCAGAGTAAGTGGCAGTGATGCATTTGATCTGCTCTCCAACACATGAAGTTGGTCTCTGTTTCGTACCAGATGGGTCCCTCTCAGGATGCTGGTGGCATCACTGTGGGGAGAATTACCCTCATAATCACTGACTGGGATTACTGTCAATAAAACTGCCCTCGCTGCTGCTCGGCAGAATATTTCCAAAACATCCAGAGGAACTTTTCCCCAGAAGTCAGGCGGCATAAAATGTGGCATATACCAGGTTACAATTTCAATTAGAGCGAAAGCGAGGAATGTGTTGGCTATCTGAGGACAGAGCGATGTGAAAGGGATGAGCCTGAATGTGTGTGTGTGTGTGTGTGTTCGAGAGAGTAATCAAATGAGTGTGAGCAATGTATTGGAACAGAGGACTGCGTGCTCATATTGACTTCAGACAATCAGTGGTGCATATAACAAGAAAACACACAGCAGTCACACTCGTTATTCATTATCACCAATTATTATACATATTCATAACTCGTACTTCCCAAAGTAGATCATCGTGGTACATGTTTAATAAATACAAGGATAATTTGCTATCATTCGTGAGATAAATACATTTCCTCAACACAAGATTGCTCTGTCGGTGACCGAGCCGGTAGAAAAAAAAAATCAATGAGAAACAACCCAGATTAGGATAAAAGTTCTGACTACATCGTGTTGCATTTTCACACAGCAAAAATGTTTGCGGATCCTATTAATACACACAAAATAATTGCTTTTCTTTGTGCACTTGGATCCTGACAAATCTGCTGAATCACTGCTCTTGACAGGTAAAAGATATTTGGTGAACGCTGTTGCTCTGAGTTTGAAGAGGCCCGGCTGCTTCCATAAATCAGTTAGTCAGTTCGTATAATAAAAGTTTGAATGGTTGAATGTTTGTTTTAGGTTTAAAGGTTCAAAGATCAGAGCACCACATGACTGACTCACCACACACACACATACATGAAGACACAATCAATACACAGATAACGCCCATCTGTCTGTTATGTAATGGCTCTGTGGCAGTAAGTAGTGGAGCTTTAGGTTGAGCCTGGAGTCATGCAACAGCAAAACACAGAATGAGTGTGGGTTCCTGTTTGCAGTTGTGTGTTTGTGAATGATGCCATTGATGCAAATACTGGCCTGAATGCACCAAAGACGGCTTTATTTCAAATGGGATGAGCAGGGAAATGGGCACTGCACACAGCCACACTCACAGACTTGTGCCTGCAGTGACCACATGGAAAACAGGCTTGTGCATAATGCATCACCTGGCAGTTAGACTATCATGTAATGTGACTCAACTTCCTTCCTTCCTCCACAGCTCATTTGAGAACACAAGCAGCATGGACACAAACTCTGACACTGTTTAATATTGTTTAACACATGAACACAGCCACAGAGCGGGTGATCTGTCTAACATAATCACACATGCAATTTACTGGTTGTCCTATTAGTAGCATGTTACTATTTTAATTGTGGGTAGTTTACAAATTCACTACATGTTGCATACATACTTTTAAATTGTCTCATTAATGAGGTCATTTAATGCAACACAACCAACATGCACACTAAAGTAAATCTTAGAAATATTTAGCAAAATACTTTGCAAACTTTCCAAAAACTCCTAGAATATCTGGACTGCATGTTGTTTGTATTTCAATATTCTGCTTGCTGCAGCATCACTTCATGCACATTAATGATTCATGGTCACTTTACCTCTTTCTTCTCTGCTCCTCATGCGTCTTTGCTCCCTCATGAAAAAGCATGACATTTTTTTTTCCTCAAAGCGTGCACCGATTTTTCAGCAACTTCTCCACATTGTTTGCGAGGCCGGAACTTTTTTTTTGTTGTTGTCTCCAAGTGGGTCAACAGATTTCTGCTCGACCGTTTGCCAATATGGCTCCGCGGCGGCGGACCGTTGATGAAGCGGAGTCCCGGTGACTGCTGACAGGCGCAGGGCGACAGAGCGGAGATGCTGCTGTCAGTGCGGCTGCTCGTCAGTCCCTCCCCCCTCCAGCCCCCCCCTCCCTCCTCCCTCCTTCTCCTCCTCCTCCCCCCTCACCCTGATACTACTGAGCTATTTATACAGAGACGCTCTTGGAACATCCCATCAAGGGCTTTTCCTCTCACACCTCTGTGAAGATCCTGTGGCTCATCACCACTTTGGCACAATGTGAGAGGTCAGTGCAGCAACACAGACAAAGTACAGGAGGGTGAAAGACATGAAACATCATGTGAAATACGAAGAGAAGAGAAAAAAAAAAGAAATGTAGGGTGCACCCATAAATACTGATAACTTTCTAGGAATGTGGCAAATTATAAAGCTAGTGATATTATTATCATTATCATTACATTGTTGTTGGTCTCCTTCTCCTTCTTCTTCTTCTTGTTCTTCTTCCTCTCCTTGTTCTTGTTCTTGTTCTTCTCCTCCTTTTTTAGTCCACATTTAGACGTGGATTTTTGGAACCTGCACTGTGCCACTTTATTTACTCTTTCCTCCTGCTCTCTCTCTCTCTTTCTCTCTCTCTCTCTCTCTTCTGTTGTGATTTGACCCCATATAAATAACACTGAAGTGAAGTGAATTGAGCTGAATTAAAATTAATGTCACATCAAATGCTCATTGACCCAAAATCAAAACTACAGTTTGCAGAGTATTTTGTCCTGCACACAGGCAGACCTGCAGTGAATTACAAGCACCTTCTTCCCCTTAAAACAAGTTGCATGGAGCTGAATAGCAGCTGCACAAACTTCAAACTTGTTGCCTCCTCTTTTGCTCATTGGTATTCAGCACAACAGCAGGGCGTCCCAGAGGGTTTCTGCTGGGCTCTGTCTCCCTGTCTTTGTGTGTGTGTGTGTGTGTGTGTGTGTGTGTGTGTGTGTGGTGGGATGGGGTACCCTGACCCACAGAGTTCAGGCAGAAACAAAGCATTCTTTTGAGGCCTCATTCCCACATTCACCAATGGCCTAAAAAAAAAAAGTTTTGCAGGGGAGCAGATTCAGTGAGCAACAGTTTAATCTGAAAGCTGCACCGGTAAAGAATCCAGCATTAAAGTTTATACTGTCAACTGAAACAAGATGTTTTAGTTCCATAAATGCAGCACCACTAAATGAGTCAAATGTATTTAATCCTGAAAATTGGATCACAACAGGCCCTTTCTCTGAAATTGGTATGAATGTGATTATGATTATAACATAATGACTTCAGTGATTGAATCCATCTCATATTACATTATTAGTCAATATAATAGTTTCAGAATATGTCATGTTCCTCTCTAATGGCTGGGATGATGTCATGACATAATCAGACACATTAAAAGGTTTAATTAAATTTTTAACCTATTCATTGTGTCACATCTTAATGAATCAGGTCAGTATTGAATGATTCCATCTTCATTCTGTCTCATAAGTATTGTTCATTGTAACAAAACAAAGTCCTTGTGAAAACTTTTTGTGCTTGTTTTTATAGATGCACTTCAAGTGAAGCCCATAATGAAGGCCATATTCGTGGATCCCTTAATTTTTCATCCAAATCAGACTGAATTAGTCAGGGAGCGGCACTTGAGCCGTAGCCTACATGAGAGCTTAGATGGGATAGTTATGACTGATCACAGGCTGATACTCTGGAGAAAGCTGCTTCAGAGGAGCGATTCATCAGATCAGAGAGAGGCACTCAAATATAGCCTGGGAGAATCATGGACACACAGCAAAACTCTCTGTGCATGCTCTTAATACACACACACACACACACACATACAAACACACACAGTCATTATTACTTGCTCTTGCAGGATGTGTCATGTGTGATCATTGCCTCTCACGTCAAAGAAGATGCTTGCACACCTCCATTACCCTGTCGAAACTTATCAGTGTGTGTGTCTGCGTGAGTCTCGCAAATGTGACAGAGAGAAAGGAGAAAGAGTGAGATAAAAAAGAAGGAATAGAGAGGCAATTTAATACCTTTCTTAATTCTCCTCCACGCTCTCTCTCTCTCTTTCTCTCTCATCCTCATCTCATCACAGGGAGGGGAAAAAAATGACAGAAGTGTTAATCTCAGTTTTGCCATTTTAGCCTTCTTCATTTTCAGAGCACTGTTATCACGAGGAAAGATAGACTCCCCAGATGAATATTATGATTTTCATAAAGCCATCCCGTGGTGAGGGCATGGGGTCAAACCGGGTCAGTTTCAAGCCGGGATATTAGATTCATATTTTATATGAAGGGTCTATTTCGTAACAGAACACACACCAGTCACTGGAATCATCCAGGAGGCAACTCGGTGTTATCCGACATATTGTAGTTGGACATTTCTGTCTGAATCACCTGCTTGTTTTATGTGAGCTGTTTGCAGTGTTTCACGTCTGTTTGTTGGTGCTGTTTCCCGGGCAGAAACATTGGTCATTCTGCACAGCATCCTGCATTTGGAAAGCTGTCACAACCAATTTCCCATCATGAGTGTATGAGGACACCTGCTGGACATTTGTTGACATTGTTTCCATTTCTTTGACGGCCTCATAAGAAAAGCACAAAATCAGTTAACAGAGCTTAATATGGTTTAGGATTCTTTTCCTTTTCATCCGGATGTGTGTTTATCAGATGTGAGAGTGTGCTAAATCTGGTGGGTAACCAAACACACACACAGCACACAAGACAAATGCAGTTTGCTGAGGTTTTTTTTTTATTGGCACTTCATCTTCTTTAGTTGTTCATCATAACCTGAAAAGACAAATATTCAGTCAGTAGCTGAAAAATGAAACAAGAAAACAGCATTTACTATGAGCCACCTGTAGTAGCTCCAAGTCTGTTTGCCTGCATGCCTTACCTGGTTGACCCAGTCGTTGAAAGCGGACACTCTGGTGAAGACAGTGGGTTTCCTAATGAAGTTGCAGCCAAGGCCAGAGACGAAGCTGGCAATGCCGTGGACCTCCCAGACACCGTTGCTGTTCCTACAGTTCAGAGGGCCGCCAGAGTCACCCTGGACACACACACACACACAGAGAGAGGAGGGTTCATGTTTTATTCATTTGGTGGAGTTACTGGTAGACTGGCAAGGCACAACTATGAGAATCACAATCAGAATCATTGTTTCACCAAGAATAATGGGGACACAAGAAGCATTTGTCATGTTGCTTGGCAGCTAGACAACATGTGATGAGTGTGATGAAAAAAATCTTCTTAGAACACTCATTGCATTCAAATTTAAACTTTCTTCACTGGCATATTTAAGTACAGTATTGCAGTACGAAGGCTGAAGAAGTTTTACAAAGTAAGAAGGACAATTGTGAATTTTTTAAAGGAAGACACATAAATGCAAAGAATTGTCCTCTTGCACACACACACACACACACACACACACACACACACACACACAAAAGACAAACTTACGTTGCATCCACCCACGACTCCATCCCCACCGGCACACAGCAAGTTGTTCCCGAGAGCGCTGCCCCACCAGTCAGGCTGTGTGCAGGTGGCGTGGTCAGCCACAGGCATCAAAGCCTGCTGCAGCTTTTCAGGCAAGGGGCCTCCGGCTAAAACACACACAGGCACAGTCTATTACCATCATCCACATACACTAGCCGTCTGTCAAATCTGCTTTCCTCAAGCACCAAATTCACAGTCTGACCCAAATTTTCAATTTAGTAGTAATCCCCCCCACCCGCCCCTCCCAAAAAAAAATTTCAGCTAATATTTAATGCATGTGATTTTCATCCCAACTTTGGAGGTTTCCCTGGGTAAGCCTGAACACCCACCCCTACACACAGCTGGTTATAAATCCAAACATGATGCTTGCACACACCCTCCTGTACGATAACCTGAAGACATTTCAGAGATGCTAAAAAAAACAATGAAAGAGTCGTGAACACGAGCCAGCCTTCCACAAACTTACTGGACAGCCTGCCCCATCCGGTGATGTAGCAGGGGTAGAGGTTGGCCAGCAAAGTGCCAGCAGGAGGGAGGCATGCCAACTGCACATGGTCATTCAAAGTCACAGGCTTTGACAGCTTGATCAGGGCAATGTCGTTACTGCCAGGAAGACGGAAAGAGATAGAGAAAGAATTAGGGAGGTTGTACTGACAAGCAATTTAAAATCTCCCTCCAGAGGCAGAAAGAAGGAGAAACAGATGAAGCCGGATAAGATCACGAGGATGAGTGCAGTCTGTATTTTTGCTTTCTTTCTTTCTACAAATAAATCAGCTCGGTGGTTAATCTTATCTCTCTGCTTTTCCTCTGTGGAAGAAGTCCACCTCCATATTTGAGGGAAAACAATGATATTAAGAGGTCGTAACTCGTGTTTAAGGTGTGTGCTGGACTCGAGTGAATGAATGGAATTTAAACATCATCACTTTTTTTCTCCTCAATACAGAACAGATTATTATGTACCACATGTTGTAGAAGGCTACTCAGACTTTTCTCACCCCAAGGCGACCAACAAGGAGAACCATTTCTCATGGACGATAATCTTCTCGGGCACGATGGCCTCGGACTCAGCCTCTGCCGTGGCCAGGTTGTATTTGCCCGCGTACACCCTGTAGGAGAGCTGTTTGCTGTCGGAGAGAACAGACTGTTGAGGCCCACGATAAAGCAGACAGAAGATTTACTGCGCAGTTGAAAGGTTTTATGAACTCAAATTGATGATAAAATGTCGTGGCGGGATGAGGATTTGAACGGGCAGCGGTCCAGATGACCTTGAGTGTACTTTTTTTTTTATCAGTGTGACATTTGGATTGGAAACCTTTGGACTTCAGGGCTCGCCCAGTCCTCATTTCTAGTAGGGTCAAGTAGGGTTTGGGGCCCAAAATTAGGCGAGTAGTGTAGTGCTGAATAATACAGTACATTTATCTGTGTGTCTTGTAGATGTGGTGGTTGTGTTTTTGTGCGTTGGTGTTCCTCTACTACTCGTACTTGATGCAGTGAGCAGCAGTCATGACCCAGTTGGCAGCAATCAGAGATCCCCCACACGTGTGCCTCCACTCACCATCCTTGTTATACTGCAGAGAGATCTGGAGACAACATAAAGGATACAGTAAGAAGCACGTTGTGGGTGTACAGATGAAAGGCATATTCAACCATTCAACCATTTAACTACTGAATTTTCAATATCCACCGGGTCTGGAATCTAACAAGCAGATGTCAGACCCTTAAGGTTTGCCAGTAAATATAAAAACATTGACAGATGTGTACATATTAGCATACCTGCCATGGCCAGCTGAAGGGAATAGCATCTACTCCGTTGACCACACGGGTGGTCAGGGGCTGAATAACTGGGGTGCCGCACCCGAGGGCTGACGAGGAGGAAATAAAGTGTAACGTAAGAGAAGGAGCGTTAATGAGGTAACAACCAAATTACTTTGATTCCCACATCAGGCATCAACATTTTTCTTTTCAGTAAAGAATTGCACAACTCCCCGTGTGGCAAAACTCACTCACACAAACTTGCAAACACACTGAGACAATTACACACAGAATTAGAAAATGCCAGATGTTCTTACCGCCAGCAATGAGCACTGAGGCCAGCACAATGGGGAACATGTTGATTGATGCTTCCACTGAGGGACAGCAGGACACACTCTCTTTTTAAACTTTCCACCACAGGCAACACCCGCGAAAACACACGCTCCCATTGGTTCGTCACGGTCTCCGGGGATGAAGATGGACCAATGGCGAGGAGGGTCAATACAACTGGGTGGATGACAAATTGTACAGGTGTGTTATCTGGAACATTTCTCATGACCTTCATGTAGAGGTGCAACATATGCTTCGTTACTATGCACACGATTTGTTTATTCACAGGGGTTCACAGGTATGGATGCATAGCATGTGTGTAAATGTTGGAGACACGTACACGCACCAGGCAGTCTCATCATATTCATCACATTATGTTTTAAGTCATCTTTTCTCCTTTCCGTGACAAAGTCTCTTCCCTGAAACCTGGAATTAAATGCTTGCGTAACAGCATGGGAAGCCAACATCTGGATTACTGGTGTTGGCCTGTTTTCTCTGAAATGCAAGACAAAAATCAAACTTAGACGCATTACTATGATAAATAACCAGGACAATGAAAAACAGATGGTGTCACTGGCGCAGAAAATATCGACAGCTACACCACAATCATTTTGACATCTTACAACGGGCGCAGTTCTGCCACGAATTCTGCAACACCAGGAACGTTGAGGCATATTGCACGACCATATGTATGATCAAACGTGTCGCTCAACACATTCCACACTCAGAAAGTGTTGGTGTTATTCTGCGAGGTAAGTTTGGGAAAAGCGCTGTTTAAAACACACGAGGTTGTTCTAATGACTGGGACGAATAGAGCTTGAATATGGTATGAGACTTGGAGGACACAGAAACAACTCATGAGGTATGAAAGTGTCAGAGTGTGGTGGCCTGAGGTGACTCGGCATGCAGACGCTGTAAATCTCTCAAAGGCTGCTTGGATAATTTTACATAGCACGATAAAGGCGGGTAGGTGTTGTGGTGCAGTAAACAGGAAGAGTCAGTAGGGAAGGTGGAAGGAGGGATAGCAAGCGAGTGAACACAAAATGCTTGTACGCTGTAATCAAGGTGTTTCTGAGGAGAGGACCTGACATAACCTCAGATAGAGTCAGGTCACTTATGAGCTTTATCTCTGCTCTGTGACCGCTTTAAACAAACATATGAAGCATTTTAGGAACTGGACTTGAATCCTTTAGTCTCTCAGTTCACCACTAGATGGGACAATTTATCTGTTTAGAACCAAAGTGAATTATATTCTTTTACAAAAGAGACAAATGAAACGCTATATTTTGCCGTCTGTTTGCTGCATGAAGCCTCATCCGAGTCATTTAGAAAATCAGTCCTCAAACTAACTGGGTTGCAGCATCAGAACTTTACCTTGCAACTTATGATAGCTGAAAACAAAACTGTTGTTCTAAAACTTTTTAGTTTATAAAGTTATCCAAATACTTAATTGGATGAAAAAAAAAAAAAACACTTGAAAGGCAACTACAGCACCAAAACAAGCTTAGACATACTGTGACACACATAGAGGGCATGTGTGTGTGTGTGTGTGTCTCAGTGTGTGTGTGTGCATGCATCCCTGTGCGTGCGCGTGTGAGCTTCTCTACGGCGGCGAGATGCAATTAATTGAAAGCTAATTAAAATTACTCTTCAAATCTGTAAAACATTGTTAAACTTATTAGAGGCCAGTGTCCAGAATAGATGCCTCTCCTTTCCCCATTTTCTGATTAAACCTCTTGTATTCATTAATTTGATACTGGCCAGATGACACAAGATAATGAACTGAGGTATGTGCTGAATTGATATCACTACATTAAACAGAAGACAAAAATAGACGAAGTAAATGATCTCAGTTAATGCAGTTTTTTACAGCAAAAACATATTAACCTGATCTGAAATATCATCAAACCTTCACATCGAGTTCGAAACCTTTGATCTCCCCAAATCTGCTCCTTACCACTCAAACATGTTTGCATGCAGCCCTGTCATGTCGTGAGATGAGGCTTACTGGTTTTCATGGCTGAGCAAAGCAGAGCAGCTCATCAACTGAAACTCCCCCCGGGGGTTTGTTACAGGTACACCTCTGCCTGTTTTCCCTATCAGAGCAGCGGCTGAACCCTGAATGACACTCTGTGGGTTTTATGGTCGTTTTATATCACTTTGGGACGGTAAACACTGGGTTGGCCATTCCTCATGCGGAGCAAAGGAGAAAGATTTTGCAATAATATAAATATTATTGTGGCAGGATGGAACTGTCGGCTGAGGTCGACTGTGTGGTTTTTAACTATTTTCCCTTGCATACCTCTTTGTGTGCAACAATACCACCGCTGGCATGATGTGTGCCTGTGCACAGTGTGGTGGATGTTTTGATTTGAGACTAATGTTCAGCCCTTTCCGAGCCCACTGACGTCCATATTGTTAAGCTTTTTGCCTTTAAAAAAAAAAACACAGCTGTATTTTCCAGGGGCTGCCTTATTTGCCACAGGCAGTGGGTTTTGAGCTGGAGGGCTGAAGTGAATCCAAACATCCACCATCTACTGCTGATTTGCTTTTATCATCATCCTTCCTCCTGATGTTAACAGAAGGCTTTCCCTGCCTTCGCGATTTCAATTGTTGGCGCATATGTTTATTTCGTTTTGATGTCTGCATTTACTGTGGTGCTAATTCGACATTTTTGGCGTTTCATCTCTTAGAAACTCCCTGTGTGAACTACTGACTTAATTAACTCTCATAAGCACATCATGACTGAACTAGTCTTCCTACGGATCTTGTGCGTACTTGCCAGGTTTCCATTTCTTTCATGTTGAGTGGGAGAGAGTGGCAGGGGAGTAGTGGTACTGGGTGCAGCCTGTCTCACCACAAACAGTGCTGTTGTGTTCAGAGCTGCTCACGGCTTGAACATATTATTTATCAGATTTGGCATTTGTGCCTCATATGCTCATGTGACAACGGCTTACAGTCGATGCGTGTTTCTATTTTCACCGGATAATATCCTTTCTGCGATTAACCATGTTAAGAGGCTTGCAGTTCACAGATTTCAGGCACAGCAGCCCTCCTCAGTTTCTATGGACGGCATGTCAGGAGCCAATCAGCTGCCTTGAGTGGTTAATTGGTTCGTTTAGTTTCACTGCAAATTCACTCTGGTGAATTTGATGGATATACACTATTTGGGATAAAAGTTGCTGGATGTGCAGGAGGTTGTGTGCATTAATTATTATGCAAGAATACTTTATATTTTGTGCCTTCATTTTAAATCTAGGATGAATAAGTGTTCAGGTTTTTAATGTGTGTAATTTGCTGGACTAGATGCAGCAGGAGGTTAATTGACTGGCAACTTGAATCCAGCTCTACTTGTAACTTGGATTTAACACTCACAAGTTAATTATTTACTATAAACAAATAGAAGCTTAGTTCACAGTTCAACTGTCCACTTTATTCCCTTTTCAGATGAATCATATTTGATCTTGAATTGACTTTAAGTGAGACTAATAAAGTGTGTGTTTTTATGTTATATTAAATTATGGTTGTATTTGTGTTATTTTGTGTTGTGAGTACAAACTCCACATTAATTAAAAGATCTCAAACATTATTACCACCTGAGTTTGTCATTCTGTTTATTGCTGCAGCCTTATTCTGTCTTCAATATAAGACCCTCCAAACACAACATTTACAAAACAGATCTTGGAGACCTACAGACTTATTTTTGACTACTTTATACTGTCTTGTCCTCATTTGTCATTTTTAGTATTTGCACACAATAAACAGCGTTATGTTTGTCATATCTTTATACAGTAGATAACAATAGCAATAAAGACTAACACTACTACTATTGACAATAATAATAACATAACAGTATCAGTAGTGATATGATAACCTATTAGCTCTGGCACTGAGTCTTTGTGTGTGGTATAATCAGAATAAGAGTCAGCTTTATTGGCCATGTATGTGTACAAATACAAACACAATGGATGTGACTCTGGCTTTAAGTTGCTCTCAGTGTCCTTGCACATAGTTCCAAAATGTATTTAAAAGAAAGATATAAATGGACACGCAGCTGAAAACTAGATCAACAAAGCTGAACAAATGTTTGGTAACATAAACACAGAACTATTACAAGTAGGTGAAAAAAATAATCATATATATATATATATATATATATAAATGTATAAAAACCAGCAACAAGCAACAACATACAATGTCTATATTCATGTCAAGTGTTTCTGTTTATTTTAAACAATACATACATATACAAGCATGAAGTAGCTGGTTATCTACAGTGTACATGTTGGTATACAGTGTATACTAGTGTGCAGGATTTATATTTGACAGTGATAATAATCATTCAAGCAAGAACTGATTTTTTTCTAGAACAGATTTGTCAGATGTAGTTTTTGTCTGCTTTCCTTGAGAAATCTCCACTAATGTACTTCACACTGTGCAAACAGTGACCTGCATGATGTTGCAATGAAAACTGCCCTTCCTCTCATTTTTATCACTAGTTTAATGATACGGTCAACCCTGCGCTGTACTGTTGTTTAGTGCCTGGGATTACTTCCTTAACCCGGCAAGAGTCCAAAGGTTCAAAGGTTTCCCTCAGAGCTTGTATTAAGTCCTCTGTGTTTGTCTTAGTGAATCCGCACAGCGAGCAGCAATGTCCAACACCACAGAGTCCCAGAAGCCCAGTGAGTAGACCTGCAAGTGAACAATTGAAGAATGACTATAATTTTAATATTCTATTATGACAGATTGATTTCATTCATCATTGAAGCAAAAGTGAAGTGTTTGGTTTGATGTATATGAGATGAATGAATTATGAATGACAACAAAGATGCTGGCCATAATGTTTTAAGAGGGGAACATTATGCTTTTCATGCTATTTTAGAGAAAGGGCCTGAGTCAACATTTCCCTTATACGCAAAAAGAAGAGAGTCAGACACCGAGAGTAAGTGTAGACATTCATGATGGGACAAGAAATATCATTTACTGTAAAAACTCTATAGAGTTCCACATAGAAATGTGTGTACATGCAAACACAGGAGTGCATTTAGTTAACGTGGTTCAGTCATAACGGTATTTTTTGCATTTGAAAATCTTAGCTGCAGTTACAATGGGACATGTTGGCATTTTCCATTGTTCCTGCTCCAAGTTCTCCTGTTGAATCAGAGCTGCTGAAAGAATATGCACAATGTCTCATTAACAGCTTTTAGTCATTCTCAACTGGTAACTAAAAGAAGAAAACTGGCTGACAGGCCCCTGCACATGTGAAAATGAGCAGAAATTAAAAAAAAGATGTGCAGGAATATGACAGCTAATTCCAGCAAGGTCATTTCACCTGTACACTGACATACAGCTGGTGCCGTGGGGAAAACAATTCGTTACGGCAATAGCAAATAAACTACCTTTGCAATTGTGATTATCAAAAATTGAGAGATGAAAAAAAAGCAATACCTGAAGCTATTATCCACAACAGTTCTGGGCTCGTCGGTGTCGCTGGTTTGTTTTCAAGAGACTCGATTTTGAATGTAGCAGTAGGAAACTACTTGAACCCCCCCCCCCTCCCTAAAAATGACACCACAAATTGAGGCATCATTTGCAATGCGGCAGTAATCACAATCAAAACTCACAAAGTCAACATTGTAAGAGATTGTTAAAGCCCACAGTGGTTATCTCTCTATTGCACATTCTGGTTTTTATTGTCTGCTTTACTAGTGTCATGGGAGTGAACCAAATTCTGCCTCCGCTGATTGGTTGCAATAACAATTCACATAGTCAAAAAACTCTGATATCGTAACCTAAGCTCAGCAGGGGGGCTCTGTATTGAACCACCATGATTTGCTTTTGCTAATCACGTAACTCTCATATATATTTTACAGTCTCCATTATGTGTGGAGATATGAGGTAATGAACCGGAATTGGTTATTGGATAACGAATAAGAGCGCAGGCTGTGGGTGTCATTCACAGTGCATGACCCCAGAGAGCAATGAGTTCACACAAGCAGGAGCTGTTACAGCACATAATATCTGCGACCACAGAGGAGATCTCGCTCAACCATTTTTTAATCACTAGTTTCAGCTTCAGAGGTGTGAACATCCAGAAAAGGACATGTAGAGGGTGCGAACGTCTGACATACTGTTTTATAGCCCAAATATCTCAAAATGAGATGAAGCTGATAATTAATTGTTAATGGTGTGCTGTTATTAGAAAGCTGTTATTAAAAGGCAACACACTGACAATCCAAGGCTGCAAGGTGGAATTCTTCAGTCTGTTAACTGTGGGCTCTTACATCACGTCCTCATTGACCCTTGTTCAAAGTTCTAAACCTATAAATGGTTCACAGCGCTACACCTACTGTATATACACACCTAGTGTATATACATGACGCTGTGTGTGTGTGTGTGAGAGAGAGAGAGAGAGAGAGAGATTGTGTAAAAATATCTTACAGATTTATTCTTCTCTCCTCTCCTCTCCTCTAATCTTGTCTCCTCTCCTCTCGTCTCCTCTCCTCTCCTCTTCTCTCCTCTCCTCTAATCTTGTCTCCTCTCCTCTCGTCTCCTCTAATCTCGTCTCCTCTCCTCTCCTCTAATCTTGTCTCCTCTCCTCTCGTCTCCTCTAATCTCGTCTCCTCTCCTCTCCTCTCCTCTAATCTCGTCTCATCTCCTCTCNAAGCTGTTATTAAAAGGCAACACACTGACAATCCAAGGCTGCAAGGTGGAATTCTTCAGTCTGTTAACTGTGGGCTCTTACATCACGTCCTCATTGACCCTTGTTCAAAGTTCTAAACCTATAAATGGTTCACAGCGCTACACCTACTGTATATACACACCTAGTGTATATACATGATGCTGTGTGTGTGTGTGTGAGAGAGAGAGAGAGAGAGAGAGATGTGTAAAAATATCTTACAGATTTATTCTTCTCTCCTCTCCTCTCCTCTAATCTTGTCTCCTCTCCTCTCGTCTCCTCTCCTCTCCTCTTCTCTCCTCTCCTCTAATCTTGTCTCCTCTCCTCTCGTCTCCTCTAATCTCGTCTCCTCTCCTCTCCTCTCCTCTCCTCTCCTCTCCTCTAATCTCCTCTCCTCTCCTCTCCATTCCTCTCCTCTCATTTCCTCTCCTCCCCTTTCATCTCCTCAGTGTCCAGCAGGCAGCGATGTCCTCTGGGCCAGGGGCTGGAGAGCATGGCGCATCTGGTGCGTACTGTGGAGGAAACCCCTGATCCCATCCCTAACACCATCAGGGGGACTATTCCAACCTGGATCAATGGGAGCTTCCTCAGGGACGGTCCTGGGAAGTTTGAATTTGGGGAGGACAGGTACTTGTACATGCAAACAGAGACGGGATAATGTGGTTTAGTCATAATGGTATTTTTTTGCATTTTAAAATCAGAGTTGCAGGTACAACAGGACTCATGCAGCGCATATATTACTTATATTAAGTGAGCTTGAAATGACAGTTTGTAAAAAAGTACAGCATAGATGTTTCAGTTCATTTATAGTATTTCAAGAACAGGATTGAAACCTGCTATCACTCCCATGTTGACTGACAAGTGTTTTCATACTACAATTAAAACAGTGAGACACATGAATAAAATCTGTATGGTGAAAAACATTACAGGATTTGTTGACCAGCAGAGAAACAGAAGAAACAATATGAGTCAGCAGAATAAACAGTATACAGTGTTTTTGAGGTGGTCTGTGATCTGTACTTGTGTCTATTAATGTAGCAGGATTGTTCATGATATACAGCTGGGAGATATTCAGTGAATCATCTGCAGACATTTTCAAACCATGTAGTTTCACATACTGAGCCACAAAATGAGTTATTTTTCCTTCACCTGTGACAAATTATCAAATTTTGCTTCTGTTATAGACTTTAGAAATCAAGGTTTTCTCTGTCGATATTTAGCAAATGATTGATTCCCCAAATGATTATTCTCACAGTTTCCACCTTCGAACAATAGCTCTCTCTTCTTTGTCTCACACAAAAACCCTGGTGACAATTCAGTTGTCTTTTTTTCTCTCAGATACACCCACTGGTTTGACGGCATGGCCCTGATGCACAGGTTCCACATCTGCGACGGCAATGTCACCTACAGCAGCCGATTCCTGCGAAGTGACTCATTCGTCCAGAACTCAGAGAGGAACCGCATCGTGGTGTCAGAGTTCGGGACACTGGCCATGCCTGATCCCTGCAAGAACATCTTTGCTCGCTTCTTTTCACGTTTTCAGATTCCCAGTATGTGTGTCTTATTTGCATATTGCATATTCCCACATGTAATCCGTTTCGGTGCAGCATAATGTAGCACCAGCAGTGCCAAATGCATTATTAAACTACTCAATCCATTTGTGCATATAGGTAACGAGGCTGCAGTGCCAGACTACTATAGGCAAAGTCAAGCAAATGGAAAAAAATTCTTTCTTCAGTGTTCATGCCCTTGACTATATGTGGTGTATTGTATGTTGCTGAAAGCTGTTGTTTCATTATATTGTTCTTTTACTGAGGTAAAGAGAACACATGTCAGTATTTTTCTGCACATTTGTGCCCGTGTCTGCGAAGGAAGGATCAGTCTGAAGCATGACATAACGCTAAAACTAAAGAGGAACAACATTGATGGAAACAGCAGTGTCCAGTGATTTCTGTAAGAACGACGAGCTTTGCAGAAGTGCTATATTTAATACATTCGTGGTGTCTGTATGTGTGAACAGAGTCCACAGATAACGCTGTCGTGAACTTTGTCAAGTACAAGGGAGACTATTATGTCAGCACGGAAACCAACTACATGAGACGGGTAGATCCACAGAGCCTGGAGACGAAGGAGAAGGTGAGTCACTACAACACATATAATAAAAGTCTCTTTTGAATGCTGATGATGATGAGCAGTCAGAGAGGGCGAAGACGAGGAAGATGAGAGACTGTTGATCGTGATGATGAGGACGACAAAGACGATGATGCCGCTGTCCTGTTAAGGTGGACTGGAGTCAATACATTGCTGTCAACTCGGCTTCAGCTCACCCACACTATGATCGTGAGGGGGCCACGTACAACATGGGCAACTCCTACGGCAGAAGCGGTAATCATCTTTCACTCCTTGACAACTTGCTTCCCACGTGTGTAGTTTGCCTAATTATGTCTGTGTTTACAACCCTGATTCCCAAAATGTTGGGAGGCTGTGTAAAAAAAACAAAACAGAATGTGATAATTTGCTTTTTCTCTTCCTATAATCAATTACAAAGAGATTTAATGTTTGACCTCATCAGCTTCATTGATTGTTGTAAATTTCTGCTTATTCTGAATTTGATGGCAACAACATGTTTCAAACAAGTTGGGACAGGAGCAACAAAAGACAGTGAAAGTTGTGGACTGATCCAAAAACACCTGTTTGGATCCTTCCACAGGTAAACAGGTTCATTGGTAAAAGGTGAGAGTATCATGATAACAGTTGTTCACAAGCAAGGGCGGGGCATGGGTCACCACTTTGTCAAGGCTCAAGAACACTTTGTAAAGCTGTTGTCAGTAAAGACTTTACAAATGATTGCATCCTGATTTTTTTTTCAGTCCCTGGTTTTATGGAATTGGGGTTAATGCAATGTAAATGTAATGTAAATACCCTCATGTGATCCATCCTGACAAACGCTGATCATTTGTTTTCGGGCCTCCTCAGGTTTCTTCTACAACATCATCCGCGTGCCTCCCCGTGATGAGAAGGCAGCGACGGAGGACTCCGCAGACCTGAGTGGAGCTGAAGTGATCTGCTCCATCCGAGCAACGGAATCCCGCAAACCGTCCTATTTCCACAGCTTTGGTGAGACGCGCACTGCGGTATAACAAACAGGCTTCTTTAAGTCGTCTGCATGCTGGGTGAATGCTGTAATGAATTCTATGAGAGATTTTGTTTTTTGCCTGCGCAGACAGGGTGAGTCCCACTTCACTGAAAAGATAGCGTCAACGTTTTCCCGTGCTCTTATTAATTACTAATTGGAATTCCAGTCCCGTCCTGTTTCTTTTTGTCAATCACGGCACCTTTGTCTTTCTGTTTCAGCTTTATCTCTCTCTGTCTATAATTCAGCCTCTGACTCACAAAAATACACACGTCCTCTTCAAATCTGTGTGAGAGTATTAAATGTGCTAATAGGGACACACAATCAGCTTTTTACTGTAGCCTCTTCTGTGGCTGAGATATACACAGATCATTTGTGTAATAGTGTTTGATGTTTTCTTGTTTGTTTGTGAATCTGCTTTTTTACGGCTTTATGTCTATATTTCAGTGACAAGAACTGATCACTGACAGCATATTGTTGCACAGTTAAATTTTGGCCTTAATGAAGTAGTTCTCCCAGCGGAGTCCTTTTTCCTGCTGGGAGAACAAATCCTCCTGATAAACAAATATATGAATATCAGTTCCTAGTAAGTCAACACTATCAAAAGCTTATAATGTGGAGGTTCAGGCAGTTTAGGGACTGGCATCATTGTATCAGCAGAGTAAACGTGAGAAAAGTCAGGTTGTAGTCGCCACCTGGATGAATCTGATTGGATGTTACTAGTCAGCTGATAACCAAACAGCTGATGGAGCAACCATCGGTGATGAAGCTTCAAGCTGATGCCAATCGGCTAATTCAGGCACGACTTCATTGCCCCTCCTGATCTAAAACAACGCTGCTCCACTTGGTTTTCGTACTGCACCAGTTCCCTGATTACATCTCAGTCTATATTTCCAGCAGACCACCCTTGTTCTGCCCGACTGTCTGGCACCGAGAAATCTCACAAGTGATGGAACATTGTACAGTTACACGAGTGCACCACGTAATTACTTCTGTCAGAAGAGTTACAGTAGATGGGCAAGGGGATGTGTTTAGCCCTATGTCACGTGTTTATCTGCCAGCAATTATATGTTTGGTGTGTCAGGAAAGGTTGGAAGAAAGATTGCAAACTGACCGAGCAGTGTATGTGGAACATGACTTCAGATTAATGGTCCCCCCGGCATCATTTTTCACAAACCCTTCATTACTGGTCCAATTAAACAACATGGGGTGCAAAGAGTGACCTTTTTCTTTACATAGAAAATTTAATCTCCTCTGTTTCTGTTTACAGGAGAAAAGTACTTTCCTACTTGTTCTAGATGCCTCGACATTCACTAAGCTGGGCTTAGCAGAAACTCATTTTCAGTTTACATACAGACAAAAATCCCCAGCCATTATTATCCAAATTTTGTTCGCACCTAAGTCACTGCTGAAATCATGTTGACTGGCCTCTTATTAATTTGCTATGACTAAATTTATGAATGTTTATGGAAATATTTATGAGGCTTTGCAAAAACTGATGGACGCTCATGACACTAGTTTACAGGATCAGCATTGCACTGATGAGTTACACTTTATCTGCAGGAAATTTTTTTTTACCCCACCATGACATAGCAGTACTATAGTATATGAGCTGGAAAATACGATTTCAATCATGTGTTTTCTGTAATGCATGCATTTCCTCGTCTGTGTGCAGTCATGTCCGAGAACTACATTGTGTTCGTGGAGCAGCCGATCAAGCTGGACTTGCTGAAGTTCATGCTGTACAGGATCCAGGGAAAGAGCTTCCATAAAATCATGTCCTGGGAGCCTCAGTATGATACCATCTTCCACTTGGTCAACAGGCACACTGGCAAGGTGGTTAACACTAATTTAGTGCATGGAAGTTGTGAAGTAGGAAACACAGGCAGCCGTTTGCTGAATAGTCAGAACAGAAAAGGAAAGCTGCAAGCTAATCTCTTCACGCATGGCGAACTTTTTTCCTTATTTATTTTGATGAAGTCACACTCTGATGGCGTAGCCTTTTCTCATACATTGTTACTCTCAATTTTCTCATCTCATTACACAGCATACCCATTAAGCATACAATATCAAACTTTCATAATGTGAAGGTAGAAGGTAATAACAGCAGCGCCAGCGAGGGAGCTTGTCCTCAGATGTTAAAACCCACACAGAAACTCCTTGTTTGTCAAAAAAGCCTTTATAACCCTCACCATTTCCTGGCCGGTGTAACAGGAGAGTGAAGTGAGGTACCGAACAGCAGCCATGTTCGCGCTGCATCAGATCAATGCTTTTGAAGACAACGGCTTCTTGGTTATGGACATGTGCTGCGGGGACGAAGGTGATGTCATCGGAGACTTCACGCTGGAGAACCTCCGCAGTGACTCAGGAGAGAAAATGGACAAGGTGAATGCATATAGTTTGACTCAGAATCATATGCAAACACACACTATTATAAAAGGCTGACGTAATGCTCATTTATTAATTTGCCATCAGTGAGCAGTTCTGCTTGAATGTTGGCTTTGACTGGACGATTTCAGCAGAAGAGTTCGTCATGTAACAGTGCTTTTGTTTCCACTATTGTTCAGCTGGTTTCTTAACATTACCATTAACCTATCTGCGCTTACTTTCAAACAATGTGCACAAAACATGCCATATATATCAATAAGGATTTAGAGAGGGTTTTGTGTTTCTGTGTGTAAGGGCCTTCTTTTTTCACCAAGGTCATCTCACCTCTTTCTCTTGGTGACGTCCCTCTGTTTTGATTTTAATTTTCTCTAGTCACTCATAAAGTTTCTGATTCAACAACTCTCTGCTATATGAAACACGGTGAAACGTATTTCTTTAAATTACCAAAAACATCATATAAATGCTTTCAAACAACATAACTGCCATGTAAGAACACGGTTTTGTGTCAGTATTTTGTATCTGCTTGAGTCTGATTGTTCCTGCGGTTGCATTGTACCTTTCAGTCAAAGGAACCAAAGTTTTTCACGTCCGTCTGATTTCTTTTGGCAGTTTTACAACTCGTTGTGCAGAAACCTCCCGAGGAGATACGTCCTACCCCTGACCGTGGATGAACACACTCCTATGGACCAAAACCTTGTCACTCTGCATAACTATAAAGCCACAGCTAAGAAGACAAAACCTGGAGAGGTACGATTAAACTGAGTGCAGTGCGGCGTTTAACTGTACATTCGATCTAGTTTTACTGGGATCAAGCAAAGAATGAGAACTATAATCATGATAAATACAGCCAATTCACTCCCACACACTTGGTGCAATTATCCAGCATGATGAGACGCCGAAGGTACTTTCTGCAAGATAGCAATTTCATGACTTAGAGCGGATAGAAATGATGTCTATGAGTCCACCATGCGCCTGAACAATTGCCATTTACAATTGCCCTCCCCCCTCCCCCCTCCCCACCTCACACACACCGACCGTCCAACGTTTTCTTATGGCAGACTGAGGCTGAAATGTTTAAAGAAAGGGTGATGTTTTAGTTGTCATGACTACCTGAGTGACACTGTCCTCAGTTTCAGTTCTCGGCGAGAGCGGTGTTATAAGAGCTGAAAAACAGCTGTCAAAGTGCTGCAGGCGCTGAAGACAAAAATATGGGTTTATGATTGCAATTGAAGACGCATATATTTTAGTAATTTAGTAAGTAAGTAAAATTATTTGAAAAAAGATTCATTCTTTATTAAAGTTTGAAATGAATGGATCTTGTGCAGTTATGCATTTACCTTTTGTAGAGAATAATGCTGTATTGATTCCTCATGTTTCAACAGTAAATCAGGTCTGTTGCTGTGCATTCACTGGACACACTGTTAAATGTAGAACTTGCACTGATCTGAGACTGACTCTCTCCCGCGACCCCACAGGTTTACATGACCCACGAGGAGCTTCACGACGACCGGCTACTGGAGTACGGAGGCCTCGAGTTCCCTCAGATCAACTATGCCCAGTACAACGGCAGACCTTACCGCTACTTCTACGCCTGTGGCTTTGGGCACGTCTTCGCCGACTCCCTGCTCAAGATGGATGTCCATACCAAGGAGCTTAAGGTTCCTATCAATCAAAGGCTACTCAGGGAGACCTCATTGTTAACTGGGCCGAGCATTATCACATCAAAGTTATTTCTACTGCTGTTTCTTTATCACCGAGGGCATCGGGATGGGAGCTGGTTTTATAACATGAAACAGCTCCGAGTGAAAGGGATGTTTATGTAATCTTTCCTGTCTAGGTGTGGCGTTTTCCCGGCTTGTACCCGTCTGAGCCTGTCTTTGTTGCTTCGCCCAGAGCTACTGAGGAAGATGACGGAGTGGTCCTGTCAGTCATCATCACCCCCAGAGAAGTAAGTTAACAACTGCTCACACACCAAAAAACAATGTATAAGAGGCTGCAGCAGAAAATGTTGACTTCACAAGTGACAACATTATTTTGACTGATATTGACATTAGATACAAACAGCGGGCTTTGACTCTGTACTGTGAGAAATATAAAGAAAATAGACCAGGTTCAGTCATAAAACTTGCAAAGCAGACTTTATATATATAAAAATTTTATGTGACCTGACCATGTATTTATATCTGCTTTACTATGCATGGAGAACAGAAATGTTTAATACCTTCACTATTATTATTGTGGAAAAGGTGACCTTCTTCTTTACATAACATATTTAATCTCCTCTGTTTCCAGGAGAAAAGTACTTTCCTACTCGTTCTGGATGCCAAGACCTTTACCGAGCTGGGCAGAGCAGAGGTCCCTGTCAATATCCCATACGGGACCCATGGTGTGTTTAACAAGATGGGCTAGACGTGCCGCTGTTTGCAGCTCTGCGGTGACTTGCTGAAATTGAACCAGCAACCAGCCACTTTGTCCACGGAGGAGAAAAACTCTGTTGATGTCGTTGCCTGTAAAAATTCCCGAATTGTAAATGAAAGAAGAAGAGAATAAGAGACAAAACCTTCCCCCCAGCAGACTTGTGCGATTTGTTTGTGCCCCCTTGACAGGAATAGGTGCATGCCCTCACTCTGTGCTGCCATTACAGTCAGAGAGATGGCAATCTTCTGGAGACTAACAAGACAGAAAGCCCAGCATGGCATCAGCACACTGATAAAGTTTGTCCTCTACCTGCTCTTCTGTCCTCCTGTAAAAATTTTGAAACAGTATTTAGACGATGGCCACATGGATGATGCTTACTTTCAAGGTCTAATAATTTATGTGGAATGTTTTAAAATAAGCCACAATAACATGAAAGGCAATACACTAATTAAAATAAAATCCATTTCCCCTTTTTTCTGCTTAAACCCATAGTGTTTTTGCATCATCACGCCACTGGTAACGGTATACTCCCAGTGAGAACAGAACAGCACTTAGGATACATAAAAATGCATCAGAGGAAATTCAATTTCTGTCAAAGTAATGTGATAGAAATGGACAATGTCTGAAATGCCTGGAAAACAAATGGATCTAACTGGTCGATAGCCTCCAGAGAGTCTAGCAGAGGTCACATCACAAATGTAACGCTCTTTATACGCTCAAAACAAGCCAAAACAAAGTTGACATACGCATAAACACTTACAGGGACTTTGTGTGCGAACAAGAGCCTTTTGTTGTTTCGGTGTATTAAACTATGGGCTGAACAGAACAGTGTAAACTAAAGCACAGAGGCCCTACCAGAATGTGAAGTAGCCCACAGCTGCGCTTGTCACTCCACCATCTCAGCGATTGACTTCACTGATGCTTATTGCATTGGCTATTTTCCCTCTCGCATTGATTTGAACGGATTGATTCGAGCTGACTCCGGGCTCTGCACCTGATACAGGCACTGTGCGAAAGCCGAGAGGTTTCAAATATATTGTGACCTATATATGTATTTTTTTTTTTTTTTTTTGCCTTTTTTAATATTTCAAAATTGATTTTCAGTCAAGAGTTACAGTTACAGAAGTTTTAAAGATGTTTTGCAAAAGCAACCCCCAACTTTCAATAATTCATGACTGTACAGTACACACAGGCAGAGGTTTCATCTTTAGCTTCTCTTATTACACTGAAGTGAATAACACAAGAGGGAATAGAGCCATTGTACTGTTTAAATTAATCTAATGCTGGGAATTAACAACACTTATGATTTCTTCATGTTCTCCGCTCAACTCGGGCTGTGTCTCCTAATAAGCATGCTGTACAGGTCTCCCAAGATACACATTAATTAGCCCATAATTCCTAATCTAATCAGTCATGCTTAACCTCTGTGTGCGCTTGCCTGTGTGTGTCTCTCGGTGTGTGCACACATGCTGTGTGCTCAGGTTCATTAGTACTCTCTCCGACGAGCGTGACCAGGCGGAGAGAGATACAGCGACCTTTGCCCTCGGATAATTCTCAAGCTAAAATTTTGTGTTTTTGCGAAGCTGCAAGCCAAAGCAAATCCTTATCAATGATGTTCAACACCCATTTAATTTGAAGCATTATTGAATGAGACATTAAGCGAGAGGATCAATGGTTCGTTCAAGGTGCTATTTTAGATAGGTAACACTTTTGATGGCTAAATGTGACTCAGTTTGAATGATGGCCAAACACACTCACTACAGTCATAAACACACCCACTGGCAGGCGCCGACACACAACACATCAACACAAATAAACTGCTGTGCACAACATTTGTATGCAAGTTTCTCTGTCCTGCTTTCAAGGTGACAGTTTCAGACTGTCTAAGCTCTTATTTGACCCACGAGAGTAAGCATGAGCTCACTCTCAACCCCCCCCCCCCCCCCGCTGTCTCACTAAGCACAAGTTGTTGCACAGAATCTTAACTTTGACTGTTATCTGTATCATTATTTCATATCCCCATGAATTCATAATGATATCTTCTATATTCACCATATTAGACACACTTCTCAGAGGCAGGGACTGATTACCCTCAATAGTGGGAACAATGTCTTCTGTATCCAGAATTGTTATTCTCTATCTTCACGGTCTTGAGGCATCATGTGGAAGTTATCTGACATACAGATTATGTGCATCTGCGTGTGTGTGTGTGTGTGTGTGTGTGCGAATACTTTGTCCTGTGCACACAAGTATATGCCTATTTATGAAAGCGTGTTCAAGGACAGAGCCACGAATGCATGTATGTGTGTTCCTCTCTGTTGGCTCTCTTTGATTGTACATGAAAAAAAAAACAAAACTGCAGATGCCTTATGAAGTCAGAACGGTGCAATTAAATACCCACGGAGGGGGATGAATCGTGCAATGTCAACAAGAATAAACTGCCACCACGGACCTGACAGCCTGGCTCAAGAAAAAAAGCAAGTGAGGACATGATTAAGTCATATTGCACTAGCATGAATGGAAATAATTTAATACGTGAATAAGAAACCACAATGCAAATTTAGCTGTTTTATTCATTGTGTTTGCAGTTAATGTTTCTCTCTGGATTTCACGTCCTCTTGTGTTATTATAAATTTCCTTTTCTTCCCGAACCTACTGATCAAGCAATCGTAAACTTTATACAGTTTATGCAACTCCTCTTCAGTGAGAAAATTACATGAATAACTAAATGCCTTCTTTTGTTATCTGCTAAAATAAAAGAACGAAAATGCTGTGGTTCTGGAAATAGTCACTCAGAAAGCACAAGGTTGCTGTTCTGTGTTGAAGAAGGCTTCGAAAAAAAAAACAGTTGAAAAATAGGTTGTATCAGTCACTGCAGCACTAGTGGAGGACAGATGCAGGATGCATTCATGGCGACGGCTGATGCTTTTCAGGGTCCTCATAATGACACAGGCTCCAAACTCTGGGGGGAGACGAGAATAAGCCCAGGCCAATATAGGCAGAATGAGGCTGATTTTGCCATTATAACGGTGAGCTCTTTTCCCTCTTGGATGGAAGCCTGGGCTGACAGTCAAACATCATTATGAGCCAGTGGCCTTGCAGTTTGTCACTGTCACAGCCTCTAAATAGAGACTTTGTTTTCAAGATTTGTAAAGATTTATGACATTCCAGGCACTATTTAAGCGATGATGCACAACAAAGTCATTTTGTTTAAAGTGAAGCCACTTGGAAAAATGGCAGAAATCTGTGGGTTGCGGGCTTATTTCCTCCCAGCGCAAATATAATATGAGGCATTGTGCTCGTTTTTTTAATCTCTCTGTCAGTCAGAGGAAACACGGATGTCATGTGGAGTGTCGGGGCATTGTCGAAATCAATGATGACATTTTCCCCATCCTTTCTGAAATCCACCCTTGAACCCTGTCCCTGAAAATCATTTGCAAATTTGTATGAGTTGTTGGAAAGAAGGGCCTGATGTCAGCCAAAAATGAATTGTCCCAGTGGCCTTGTTAAGCACTTGAACAGAAGATTCACTATGTACTGGGTGACCGCATATTCTTGCTATGAGTGCCAGTGGCCAACATACTTATTATTGCTTCCTAATGTCTCTCTTGATGTCTTGCATGTATCTTGACTGTAAAGAAAGACATCATGAAAGAAGGATATTGTAGTAAAGCCTTTTATTTCTCATGTCTCCCCACACTTTTCACCACCTCATTTCCCTTACCTCACTTCCTTTTACCTCACTTCCCATCCTTTCTTCATCATTCATTGAGTGCCTCTCATTTCGTTCACCTGTGCACTCCCTATTTAAGTCCTGCACAGCCATTCAGTCAGTGTTTTCACCTTTTCATAGGGTGGCAGCACTGGTAAGAGCTGGTTTTGCACATTTATTATTTACATTGATATAAATGTAGATCTTTATTTATCCTTATCTTTATTTAAGAGAACATTGAATGGACTTTGGTCATTGCTATTCTTTGGTTTGCTTTCTTTCAGAGCTATCAGTCCGTGTGTGTGTGTGTGTGTGTGTGTGTGTGTGTGTGTGTGTGTGTGTGTGTGTGTGTGTGTGTGTGTGTGTGTGTTTTGTTGTTGTGTGATTAATTGAAGAGTTGAAAATAAATCAGTATATACTTGGCTCAATCAAGTCCCCTGGCTCATGCATCCTCACCGATGCCCATGATGATAAGTTTATCCTGAACCCTCTCCTTTAACAAATATAATACATGAATCATATAAATGGCTTCACAAGCATTCACAGAAAACCCCTATAGCAATATCCCAGTAGATCAAAGAAATGCCTCACCAGGCCAAGTGAGGTCAGTATCATTTCACCACTGAGTACCACAGGTGCATCTCCACCAGCTCCCTGCAGGAAAATTACAGGCATATAGTGGTGATTTTTCTATAGGGTAACATTTATTATTGGGCTCGGGCCACCGGCAGCGCCCTCTTCTGGCCCAGAGAAACTCCTCTTTATAAAGTGCCGTGATGCCTCAACACACATGCAGTCAGTGCGCAAGAAGCGTTCACTCCCTCCAGAGGAGCGCACAGATTTCTGAGGGAGCCAGAGGTGGAGGAGGCAAAAGAAATCCACTCAGCGTTTTGTGGCACTTTTCAGATGAGTTCCTCCACCTCGTCAGAGATCCGGGCATAGCTGGCAGATCAGTTTGAGGGATGTTTTAGGGGCAGATTGTCTCCTAGGGGCAGCTGGAGTCTGAGGCTTTATGATGCGGACAGATCAAGTGTGTGTAGTTTGTCTGGATGAACGCAGCACAGACGGACCCTGAGAAACTGCTTTCATGGATTGACTGATTGATTGATTGGTGCTTAATTTTTTTTTTTCCAATATCAGGATTTTTTCCAACCTCTGCGTCGTTTTTAGTCTAATAAAAAAATTGCGGATTATCTTTGGGATTTTTTTTTAAATGAGGATATTGATTTTGGACAGTTAGACTGGGTTCAAGGATCCAGGAGGAATTAACCTCTCACAAGGTGGAAATATATTTATTTTTTCTGGACACCAACTCATGTGTGTTGCAGCTGAGTCCAACATGAAGTCTGTCACTGTGTGGATGTGCGTTCACATCTTCCTTCTGCTCTTAGGTGAGAAGTGAAATGTGGAGACAACATGTGCAATTGTGTGAATGATAACAGTGAAACATGCAGATGCATTTTTGATGTTATTGCCTCAGAGCGTTTTCTGGTGTGTGTCCACTTTTCTCATGCAGGAGTTGTTGGAGCGCACAAGGTTATTCCGCTTCTTTTATTATAGGAGTAAATTCTTATGATGGGCGTTTATGTTGAAGCAGAATGCTTTTTAATTAGAGTATGTTTAATTGTCAGATTCGGCTTCAGGTCGAACTTGATCAATGCGAGTTAATCACTTATATCGGATCCGTTAAGCAGCTGCCACAGAAATACAAAGCTCGTAATTGGAGAAGACAGATCAGCTTTTAGTCAGAAAATAGAACATATCTGAGGCTTTGGCACATTTGTGTTTTGACTGAAGAAAATCATCATCATAATCACCATCATTAACATTAAAATCAACATTAACACAATCATCATTATAAGTGTCCATAACTGCTGGTGCTCCACTTAAAAAAAAGAGAAAATATTTTTACTGTTAACTTCGTGTTACTCTTTGCTTTCCTCGATTCTGATGCAGTGTCCCCTCTTTCCCGAGCTCAATGCTCAAGATCACCACAAGGGGTCTCTCTTGTCATTTCACCAGACCTGTCTGCACTCTGGTTTGTGTGAAGGTGTGTTTGAATCTGGACTCCTGTCAAACTGCAACACCTGAGTCTCTGCTCTGTGGATCACTGTTTACTCATTTTAAACTCATTTTCTGCTCACCCAGATGTGAATTAAGTGTAGTTCACCTCTTTTAAGTGCTCGTTTGAAATGAGATAATTAGATATTCATCAGTGATCAAGTCCTTCCTTGATTAGATTTAATAGGAAACTGAAAGCTGCAGTTGTTTTGGAGGCTTTAGATGCATTAATGTGACTGCAGATTACTGCAAGTAAGTCACCCTGGATGAAGTAATGAGTCATAACAAGACCCCATGTATAACACTCATGTGGACCGTGAAGAATGTGACTGTCTTGGCAAGAGATGCCTTGGCATGTACGGGCATGTCAGTGCCATCAAACCTGTTTATAAGTCCCACATTCAACCTGTTGCATCTACAAAATAAATCTGAAAGCGGATTTATGATATGTGCTTACTCTTGCACACCTACACATACAAACACAAAATCCCTCACACGTTAATTTGGAATTTCCGAGCTCCCTTTTCCTTTTCTCTTGTCACCTCCACCTCTCTCTCCTCGTCTCCACCTAGATGAGGCAGCGAGTTCCTGGGATGGTTCCTCAGCTTTGTCCGTGTCCTTGGCCAACGGTTCTCCAGGATCTCCAGACACCGGCTCTGGGCCCGGGGCTCAGCCAGAATGGGTGGACTGCATCCAGGCGAGTGACATGTGCAACCAGAACCCTTACTGCAGCTCTCGGTACAGGGTGATGCGCCAGTGCCTTGTGGGCAAAGAGAAGGAAGCCATGCTGGACAACAACCGAGAGTGCCAGGCTGCCTTGGAAGTGCTGCTGGTTAGTCCTCTGTATGACTGCCGCTGCAAGAGGGGGATGAAGAAGGAGCTGCAGTGTCTGCAGAACTACTGGACCATCCACATGGGACTCACTGAAGGTAGGAGGCAGTTGGTTTTACGATTCTCTGTCCCACAAAATTCATATCACATCATGTTTAACTGTGTGGCAATTTCAGAGTCTGTGTGTGCCAGAACAACACCTCTTGAAGTCATGCATTTCTTTCTAACACTACAAATGTATTCATGTGAAATTAGCTCTTTTCACGATTCTCCACAGTCAGCTTAATATGAATGATCTGGTTCTTCAGAGCCATTCGTTTCCTGCTGGGGCTGTGAATTCAGCCGAGGCTAAAACATGTTCAATGGTTTTGTTGTCTGAATATGTATAGCAGGGCTCTAAGTGAGCCTCACGGTCACGTACAACACGCACACAAGAAGATGCATGTTCAGTGCTGCAGTAAGTAGTCTGTGTGTGTGTGGATGTGCGACACACCTCTATTGATATTAATGTGTACGACTGAGCACACTCTTCGGCATTATAACATTTATATTAAATGAATCTTCCGATCTCGAGTGCCAGCGTACTTTCTGGGCCGAGGCAAGAAGGATGTGCACCACACCCATTGCTGCTCCCTTTTCCCTGATGCCCTCTTGTAGTGATACGCAGAAGCCCCTGATGAAAAATATATGCTTTCCTACTTTCCTCACCCTCTCGAAGGTAATGGACCTATAATGGGATTACATTACGTAGACCTGTTATGGTAGACTTATTGGTTTTCACCTAAAGTGTTCCATATCACCATGTAATTAGGTTGCAGTTGTATAGCTTAGTGGCCCTTATGTGTCCACTTACGCTGGACATAAAATAGCACTCTTGTTGTAACGTTGAAACCTTCTGGTTTTTACACGGCAAAACATTTAGAGAACATAAAGCAGCTGCCTGGATTGACACTTCTCTTGGTCCATCCTTAAGAGTCCAAAGCACTACAGTGGTTCACATTAAGACAAATCTGCTTGAGTCAGAGCGGCGAGAGATGCCGTGCCCCAGCGATCGGGCTAAGGGGGGACCTTAACCTAAGAGTGACATTTTGTCATGCTTGTGCACGTGGCCAAAGTCTCTGTGACTGATGTCAAGTGTCACGCCACGAAAACATGGAGGACATTATGTACTCGGCTGTTTTGACACGTGGGGTAATGGTGGAAATGTTGCGCAGTCGCTGAGCTTTGAGCATTCTGGGCTTTTGTGTCGTGATCCGTGAAGTGATTCGCGAGGCTGACTGCTCATAGCACCAGCTACACTTCATCAGACTGATGGCAGCAGAGGGTCCCTGACATGAGTTCAAGGGAAATGTAATGACATGGATGCTCCCCAGGCTTTCTGTCTCCCTCTCTCCCTGTCTCACTCTCTTCCTACTTTCCCCATCAAGTAGCTGCATCAGTCAAAGTGTTTGCGTTTGAATGCATCATGCAAGTTGTCTGGCTGTCAAGGATAAAGACCTCCTGTGCCTGCGGTGTGCCCTGTGTTTCTTTTCGAATAAATGCCTCTCAGCAGTGTCCCATTTTGGCCCTGTCGCCCTCAGAGATAAAACCTGCTTTAACACAAACGAAAAGCTCTTACTGCGCAGCTTTAATCTAATCACGATCCATTGTGCAGTCAAGCAGGCTTTTGTTAACTGGAAACAATCTATGTACAACATCCATCTCTGGAAACAAACACGAAGGGCTGAATCCCAGCAGACCCTCTCGAAATGGTGCTAAACCACTTCTTCCACCAACAGAATCATTTGTGGACAAAACAGGAAGGTTTTGATGTGGTGGCCGGGTTATATAACACGTAATGTAGCTTTGGAAGTCTTATTTCACCCATGTTAATGTGGAGAGATGAGGAGCACAAACGCGTACGAGAGAAAGATAAGGAAAGTGAGAATTAAAGGAAGAGTAGAACTAGAGAAGGTGAAAGGACATGAAAGACGGAACAGGCTGGAGATTGTGAACGACCTGTGTAATTTGTACTGATGTTATAAGCTCTATATAAAAATGTGATGTACGATGGCTTAAGGTCACACATATATAGCCATTTTGCACATGTGGCCTCTTTTCTGCAGCCTAAGGCCTTTAAAAGCAGAGAAAGCCATATAGAAATCTGGCTCCTGCCTTGGTATGTTTCTTATGACCCGTGTTGACCAGGGGCAGGAAGTTGGCCCGCGAGCTTGAGGGCCAACTTAAACCACTGTGCCTGTGAAGAGAAAGCTGATGTCGAACAGGGATGGACTGGGATTGAAACAATGCCCCACTTCTAGACGTCAAAGCTCCACTGCCTCAGGCAAGGTTATCACACTACCTTATTTAGTGCATATACTTATATTCTTTATCTAAATACTAATGAATGTAGTAAACAGTTCAATGAAGCATATATAGATGAATAATCATGCAGGCCTAAGCAGGCAAACACTAAACAGAAAAAAATGAAATGTCTTGAATTTTAATTAGGGAATATAAAGAGAAATGTTTATATTGAATAAAAACACAATTTTCACAATGTGAATGAATGAGGGATCAAGATCAGTTCAAGCATGGGAGGTTTGAATAAGAGATGATTGTGTTCGAAATATGCACATTACTAAGCACTTTATCTAGAAGATCTTTATTTTATAGATCAAAAGGACTTGAAAACTTGAAAGTTATAGACCTCAACATGTGCTCAACATATGAATCAGCTCAGAGGCTGTACATTAAAGGTGCAGTCAGCAATTCTCATCCTACACACGTTTTGTGAATTTCATCAAATACTGTATCTCCTGAATACACAAAAGTGTATGAGGTGCAATATTAGGGATGTATTAGTTGGACTGTTGAATTTACATCAACAATCTTTATAAGGACTTGCTGACTCTACCGTTGAGTGATAAAGAATATCGGTCAAAACAACCTTGGAGAGATTCGCTTTTTCCAGCTTACTTTGCAGCTCTTTCACCTCCCACTGATCTGTATGTCCTTCTGCCGTTCTGTGTTTGCATTTTATATTTGATTAATTTTGTTTTTATACAAAATATAGAATAAAAATAAAACAGGCTAAAACAAGCTGTCACTTGCCTCTGCTAATGTCAGAGACAAGACAAGTGGGCTAAACTTGTTTATTCATTTAATTGTACAATTCAATCATAAAAAAATAATCAAAAAATAGTTCACTTATAGTTGCAAAGTTTTTCATTTCTATTTGAGATAATTCACGGCATGGCCTGATTGCCATGGAAGGACATTAAACAATGGCTCAAAATGATGAAGGACAGAAGGGAATTTGTGTTGTCACCGTGTACTATGTGTCACCTGTGGGTTATTTGTGGCTAAACTAACCACCAATCAGCATCAACATCATTTGTCCCCCCGACTCAGGTGGCGTGATGTCTGTATGTGTAATGAGCATTAAACTGACCAGCCACCTCCCTTACCTCTCTTTCTTAAGAGTTCGTCGCTCCTTCAGTCTGATAACTGAAAATGTCATACTTATTTTAGAGCCAACTCAAGAGTCTACCCTGAGACTGAAAAGTTAATCATTCAATCTTTTGGCAACTCAAACTAGACTCACCATAAAACGCCCTGGTGGGAAGGCCCTCAGGCTGCTGTGTGTCCCGCGTCCCTGAGACACAGCTGTAAATTACATTGGTGATAGCAAACAAGGTCCAGACACTTAGGAGCAGCATGAGTCTCTCCAGTTACATAAGTCCAGTGAGAGGCATGAATCATTGAAAGGTGTTTCAAAGTTGACAATATGTGTGATGAAATAGTGAATTGCTGCTGAGAAAACACTTTCAGCGTGACAACGTGACTCAGTACCGTCATCGGGTGTTGCTTGATGTGTCTTCTTGAAATAACAGCAGAAAGCATTTTGACACATTTCAGCAGGTGGTGGTGGCTATGCTTCTGCAGCTTTTTAAAAAGGCATCATTTACTGTTGGGAATCTGAATAACAACTATGTTATATACAGCTATGATGTGGGTCAGATTTCCTTCTTGATTACCATACTGTTGTTAAGGCCACCGTGCGGCCTGGGAGGCTAAAGGCTATCATAATACCAGTCTTTGAGCCATGGGTAATGGTGCTAATGATGACCTGTTAATTGTGTTTTCTAACGGAAAATGGCAGCTAAATTCAATGTGTCAATACAGCCGCCCTTGATGGATAATGGGTGGTTTCTGCTCTGAATGAGCCTGTGTTGGTGTGAGGCAATGAGGTCCAGCAGTTTGAATCTATAAAAGAAGTAATTACTAAGAAAGAAACATTGGCTGCTACACACAGGGAGATTGTATAGGCAGCTGTGGTTCTCTTTCAATTGTGCCCTGGGCCTCATGTGGATATAGCCTTGCAGCTTTGCAGCGGAATTGGTCATTTAAACGATAAGTTTCACACCTCCAACATACATTATTTCACAGCCTCAGCTATGAAACTGTAGTCTGAGTAGGAATCGAAGATCTTTTGTGAGGACCTTTCAGAGCCGTTTAATTAGCTGGGCTGAGTTTCAGTGCGGAGGAGAGAAACGGGAGCTCCACCAGTTCTCCACACCAGTCTGTTCCAGTTAGTGATGTGTCGGTCGCGAACGAACCGGTACAAAGAGCCGGCTCTTTGAAGTGAACGGCTCGAGCCGATACATGTCATTGAGTGAGCCGTTCTTCCCGCCTCGCTCAAGCGCTGGCAACAATGAGTGATTATACGTAGTGATTGAGTAGTCTCTGCACCAATGGGCGGTCGCTGAGAACCATGATGCAATCAAACTGGGACACCACACACACACACAACACACACGCGCGCGCAATTCAGTTTGCTGAATGCGAAGTGAGCAACTAGCATGCAATCGGTGGACAGACAGCTCGCGGGAAAGAAGCAGTATTTGGTCACACTTCAGTCATGTTGATCATGCGAAGGCAGAATGCTTATTTCAACACACAGTAGGCTATTGTTATTATTACCATGAGGACACATTTGTTAAGACTGTGTGTTTGAATAAAAAGACAAACTAAATGAGAAAAAAACATTGATAAACCCTGGTGCTTTGTAAAACATAAATAATATATAGGTTGTTAATTAGTTCTTTGGATGGCGTTAGATTGGCCTATCAATTGATTGCAATTACTTTAAATCAATACTACACAATTAATTGCTAATTTTCCTCCATGGGGCCATGGTAGGATCATGTCGTTGCCAATGCAATGTCACAAGCCAAAATAGTGCAAATTACACTGGGTGGGAACTTATAGGCCTAGTTTAAAAAAGAGCCGTTTCAGAGCCAAAAGAGCCGGCTCAGTAAGGTGAGCCGAGCCAAATGTACCGGATCACCAAGAAGAGCCGAAATTCCCATCACTAGTTCCAGTTTACTGTGAGAGGCGACCGGGGGCCTCATTTATAAAGCTTGCGTGCGCAAAAAAGGGGCTTGAAATTTGCGCACGCCTCTTCCTATGCAAAGGTTGTGATTTATAAAAATAAACTTGCCGTGAGAATGTGCGCACCGGTACGCCAACTTTGATGCTGCCGTAAGCACATGTTGGAGACGGGAAACTGACGGTGCACATGGTGAGGTGGTGAACTGAAGCCAGATTCATTTCATCCGTTTAATGTCATCACATATCAGATGTATAGAATTTTTATATTTATTTATTTTTTTTGGGGGGGGGGCAATAAACAGTAAAATTAAAAAATAAATTCCGGGGGGGACATGGATGAAAATTTGCTTTTTCTGTCACTGCCGCTATTCTACATACTCGTTTGAGCCTGTTAGCGATCATAAGCTAGGCTATTAGCTTACCGGCGTACTGAGAGAGAGAGAGAGAGAGAGAGAGAGAGAGAGAGAGACGGGGGGGGGGGGCTTAGTGTAGCACACGGAGCTGCCGGTAAACATTGTGCTACACACGCTCGGGTGTGCCCTCACCCCCAGCGGCAGCAGACACGCTGAGACGGTGCCGTGCCACTCTCCTCTTGGCCTCCACCTTTAGATCCGATCAATTTTTTTTTTTAACTTCTGCCTCAGATCGCTCTGTGTCACTCACACTATGAACTGCGGTGACGACGTGCTGCCACTCAGTTTCTTTCTTTTTATTAGTGACGCCACCACTGTGACCGCCAAACAAAATACCTTTTATGGCCTCCACCTCACCCACAAGCATCTCGGTCTCAGTAAAATGTCTTTTTCTTGTTTTCTCTACCATGATGTAGCGTAAAATGCCATGGATCAGCAGGTGTATTTACATGCAAAAACATTCACGAGGTGCTTTGCATTGACCATTCATGGTAAAATGTGGGCGTGTCGAGGGCGGGATGTGAGGTGGATCCAGCTACGCAATCTTCCAGGCGGATTGTGATTTATAAAGGGAACATTGCATACAAGTGTGCGGACGCACGGTTTTATAAATCAGGATATTTCTTTGGCGCACGCCATTTTTAGCTTTTGGGCGTACGCAAACTTTTAGCGTGAATCCTACGCAATGTTTTCTAAATGAGGCCCCGGGTCTTTATGTGCATTGACGAGAACACCGTGATTTTCTCTGTTTTCATGAATGTCAGTGTTTCAAAGGTCACAGTCTTAATATGTCACTGTATCACCCTAATCCCACAACTTGGCCCCCACTGGACTGATGGTGGTTTCTGGCTGTGCTGACGTGCAGCGATCAGCAGTGTTGTACCCGAACGCGTTCAAAGAACGTTCGTTCATGAACTAACTCATATTTTGGGTGAACGTGAACGTCCGGTTCATTTTTGCTTGATGAACGTTAAATTGTGAACGCACTCATTCTGCTGTTTCTTGAACGGCACTCTGATTTCGTTCAGATTACGTTCGTGCCAGATTTCAAGAGCCCTCGGCGAAAAACCAAGCTAAAACAGTAAAAACACATGGTAAACGACCATTAAAATGTCGCGGATAACCACCCGATCTGGCAACCGCAAGTCCTGCCTGTCGCTCTACCAACTTCGTCATCAGCGGTCGTCAGTCTCGTCACAATTCACATGTGCGCAAGGAAGGAGGATGCGTTTACTGAGAAACTAATTCCCATACAGTCGGGAATTAGCTCGTAGCTCGTGGCAACGTAAAAAAAAAAAAAAAAAAGAACTAAAAAAGAACGAAATAGTTCATTTTGGGGAAGCATGAACTTTAGTTCACAATTTTGAATTATGAACGATGAACTGAACTAGTTCATTTTAAAAGGTTTGAACTGAACTTTGAACTAGTTCATATAGAAAGTGAACTTTCCCAACACTGGCGATCAGCGTATTGTATTGTATTGTACAGCATATGGTCTATCACTCTATCTGATTATTGGTAGCTCTACCTTGAGAAACCATAGTCCACAGACCATGGTCAGATATGTTCCTGGGCCACAGTTACCAAAACCATAATAACTAGTCCTAGTTATTCTAGTCCTACACCCTTCTCTGCATTTCAATTAGAACAGTCTCCACCCAAAACCTCATAGACTCCCACCAACCACTTAAATGAATTAAATCAAAAGTAAACAGCAGATATGCTACAATAGTGCAACAAAACAGAACAATTAAATATCAGATCTCCGTCATTTAAACCTGTAGTCGTAAATGATTTAAAATCACATCGGCATATTGATTAATTTTGTCTTGCTGAAACCTGGCTGTGTCATTTAGAGTACGTTAGCCTAAATGAATCCACTCTCCCAGTCATATTAATACAACATGGATTAAAATGAAAATTAATAACATTAAGAACAATTAATAACATACATTCCTCAAGGCTCTGGCCGAAGAGGGATGTGAGAAGCCAATCTTTGACTGAAGCCTCTTAATCAAACCTAAACCTGAACTCAATTTTAACTCATTCCAGAGTCTCGTTCTTAGTCTTTCACACCCAACTTGGAAAACATTACAGCCAATCCTATTCGCTACATTGTACAATGCTCTTTGGATCTGAATTCCTTTTGAGGTTTTTGTAAAGTTTGTTCTTTTAAACAGATAAAGTAATTATTGTAGGTGATTAAAATATGCATGTGGACGTCGATAATGAGAGTCTTAGAACCGTGTTTATCTCATTATTACATTCGATTGGCTTCTGTCATTCAAAATATATATATATATCAACTCATATAGAAACTCACTCACTGTTTCAACCACGCCCTCGACCTTGTTCTGGCATTTTGCATTGAAGATGATTTAATGGTCTTTCCACAGAATCCTCTTTTATTGGACTATTATTTAATCACTTTTAAATTCCTATTACTGGACTACAGCCCATTAGGCAAAAAGTCCTACATGATGTCTATCTGATAGTACTCTAGTTAAATTTGAGGAAGTGATTCCATCAGCATTTAACTCAATGTCATGTCTCAATATCACATAGGACTTCTGTACTAACTTTAACTCCCAAATTGATCATCTCATTGATAATACTGCAGACTCTTGACTCTATTGCCCCTATAAAATAAGATGATAAAATAAGGTTAGCTCCATGATATAACACCCAAATGTGCAAATTGTCATTAATTAACATAGCAAAAAGTTGAAAGTAAAAGTTGTTCCACCAATCTGGAAGACTTTCATTTGGTCTCAAACATATAGGAAGAGCCTCCGTAATGTCAGAGCAGCCTATTACTCATCATTAATAGAAGAAAATAAGAACAACCCCAGGTTTCTATTCAGCAGCGTATTCAGGCTGACAGAGAGTGAAAGCTCTATTGAGCCATATATTCCTGTCGCCCCCAGGAATAACGACTTCATCTGATTCTTTAATGATAAAATTCTAACTATCACAGACAAAATTCATCACATCCCGCCCGCAACCGGAGGCGATTTATCTTCAAACACAGGAACTTTAAAAACAGCTGTAAAATCTGATATATATTTAAACTGCTTTTCTTCATTTGACCTTCACCAAATAACTTCAACGATTTCTTCATCTAAGCCATCAACCTGTGTCTGATCTCTCTGATCCCGACTACGTTGCTCAAAGAAGTTTTACCCTTGGTTCGCATTTCTTTAATAGATATGATCGGGCTGTCTTTGTTAACAGGCTGTGTACAAGGGTCCTTTAAAGAAGCTGTAATTTAACATCTTTAAACGCCTGTTCTTGATCCAGGGGTTTTAGCCAACTATAGACTCTTATCTAACCATGTGATCCTTGAGAAAGCAGTCGCCAATCAGATGTATGTCATTCAACAAAACAATTACTTGTTTAGTAATAGACTTTCATTCAGGAGTCCATCAGAGACAGCACTGGTCAAAGTAATTATGACCTTCTAATTGCATCAGACGAAGGACTTGTCTCTGCAATTGTTAGATCCTATTAAAGAGACTGGAACATTCAATTGGCATTAAGGGAACCACACTAAGCTGGTTCAAGTCGTAGTTAACAGATTGATCTTTGTTTGTACATATTAACAATGAATCATCCATGCATGTCAAAGTTAGTCATGGAGTCCCACAAGGTTCTATGCTTGGACCAATTCTGTTCAACATGTATACATATGCTTAATTACACAATATTATTAGGAAACATTGCATAAACTTTCATGGTTATGTAGATGATACCCAATTATATCTATCAGTCAAGCCAGATCAAACCAATCAAAGTGTTCTTGACCCCAAACACCTCTTAAAAAACTTAACAGATGACTTTGCCATGGCCTCCTCCACCACTCGCATAAAACAAACTTCAACCTCTACCTTTGTTCACCTACATAACATTGCCAAAATGACACATCTTGTCTCAAAAGGATTCAGAAAAACTAGTCCATGCTTTTGTTACTTACAGGCTTTATTTCCCATGATGCATTGAGCTCCTCTCCATCTGTATGCATTCTTATCCCATTAATGCATGTTACTAATCCAACATCTTCTCTCTGTCATAGATTTGTGCTCTCTCGACTCCTCCTGTCACTGTCTGCAGGTATTTCTGCCAGTTGCAGAGTCTGGATCTGAGATTACAAGCCACCTACTGCCCCCATGTTCATGCTTGACACCTGGTGCTGCTCTTCTTCTTCTTCTTCATGTGGAACTTGCATTGTGCTTCCGTATCTCCTCTTTACTCCTGAAACTGTGTCTTTCTCTCCCCCTCTCTCTTTCTCTCTCAATCCAACTGGTCAAGGCAGATGGCCGATGACCCAGAGCCAAGTTTCTGCCTGTTGAAAGGGAGTTTTTCCTTGCCACTGTCACCATGTGTTGGCTCATGGTGGGAATTGTTTGGTGTCTGTAAATAATTACACAAAAAGTAGAGTCTAGACCTATTCAATATAAAAAGTGCCCTGTGATAATTTCTGTTATGATTTGTTGCTGCATGGATAAAAAAGTGAAAATGACTTCACTTAATTCTATGGGAAGTTATATAAAGTAGACAGTGTAAGAATGCATTGCACAGCATGATTGACTGAGGGAGGGAGGAAGAGAAATGGAGAGAGCGAGACAGAGGACAGGAGGTGAGGACAGGACAGGAGATAGATGATGAGGCAGGACGAAAATATAAGGGAGCGCCAGAGAAAACCAAAGAATGAGAGAGCGAGAGGAAGAAGGAGCGAGTCATGGGGGGAAGCCACAGAGGAGGGGGGGGTTACAAAGGTACACAGTATTCCTGGGTGAAACCATCATTACTATGAGCAATGGTAGCAGTCACCGGCCATTACCTTAGCCATCCACTGTCATAAGCAGAACATTTTTCCAGCCTGCCCCGCATGTCAGGGGATAGGGGAAGCCGGCTCCTGCATGCTGAATATGTCCTCTCTGCTTTCTCCCTCCCTGCGCTGGAGACGGCACTCGCTAGGTGGCTACTTCATCATCAGAGGAAGGGACCTGTCGATAGCCTCTGGACATGATCAATAAGGTCTTTCAGAGCTCTCCCCTCCTCGTCCTTTTCATGCCTCCCTCTCCCCTTTCATCTCTCATCCCAAAATGTGAAAAGGATCAGTGAAATATGATGACAAAAACAGGTGCTGTTTGTCCTCATAAATCTGTCTAATGATTTTCTATACTGTAAGGTGAATTGCCTGAGATGACTCCCATTCACTATGAGGCCGGTATGGGGTGTGACAGTCGGGCTGAAATGAGGGCCAGGTAGCGGGCTGTAGATTAGCCTTTTATAGCAGAGTGAGTTCTCAGGCACTCTATCAGACGGGAGAGTGAGTGACGGGCCATTCTGCTCCGTGAATACTGTCATGATGTGGGCAATAAGACTCACTCCTGGCAGAAAGGTTTGCGGTGGTGCTGAATGAATGTGCATCGCTGAAGTCAACTACCAGGCCCGGCGGCTGTCATCACGGCATGGTTACTTCTCTCTCTCTCTCGCTGTCACTCTTTTTCACCCTCTCTGTATCATTAATTGAAATAGCTGCTTGTAAATAACTTTCCTTTCTTCCATATGGTAGATCTGGGAGTCAAACACAATTCATAAAGTTAGATTTATCATTTCTCATCCCTGAGTTAACAAAGCGGCAGCACTAATAATGTTTATAGTAAATATTTAAAGTTGCTAAATATTGGCCATTTCAGCTGCTGTAAATCTGTAACATCCCAAACAAGAGGAGTTTTTAATTCATATTAATATAAATTGTGAGGGGAGGCTGATATATCAGGCCGCACTGCTTCTGCCTGTTTTTAATGTTCTCCCCAATATGCTGCTATGCCATAAAGATGATAGCCGTTTTTACTTGGGTTTCGCAGGATTTACAGCATATTCAACATTTAGTACCTGACACCAGGTATTAAAATGCTGATTTAGGTAAGCGAGTGTGTAACTATTCATATTAACAGTACAGTCGCACAGCCGAAGGGAAGGCTGAAAAATTTCAGCCCTCATTTTCTCAGCTGTGTTTGCCCACCACGCCACGCCGGATTGGTATTGTGACTTGAAATATTATTCCGAGCTAATCCAATATTCTATTTGTATGGTTTGAAATTGAGTTTAAAATGTCAATATCACTTCAAAAGCCGAGCCGTTAACTGAATTTATGCCTATACTTGTGTTCTGCGAAGCACAATTCGACGAAAGACGCGTTTGTGTTATCGCTTCACTTTATCTTCTCTTTGCTGGAATGAGAACGTTATGGGAGGGAGTTGAGTGGAAAGATTAATGCATTTATCCTAATGTGATAAAAAATGTGAATTCCCGTATTCCAGTGTTTCCTCTGATGCATTGAATACAAGTGTGCTTTTAGAAGTGATTTAAAGAGGAAAGTGTTCTGGCTAGCCTTATTTCCGCTGACAGCTCATTTGCAAACTTCAGGAGCTCTGACAGCAAAGGCTCGGCCACCTTTTGTCACCAGGCGAGTTCGTGCAACAACCAGCGGGGCTCTGCTGAGGACCTCCGGCTGTGCTCCAGGCTGCTCGGCCTGTGCTAAGCTTTCTTTGTATGTGATTAATATAAGAGCAGAAGCAGTGTTGCAGTATATTATTATTTTTGATCAGAAGTAATATGTAATACGTAACAGCAATATTTGGTCTTTTTCCAACGCTGCCTGCAGCAGAAATAGGGAACAATATAAAATCAATATTAAACAGGAACACAATCAGTATAGGGCACCTTTAAAAAACAAAACAAGGTGAATGACATTTATTAAAATTGACTTTGCTTCCAGCCATAAACGGTTTGCCAAGACTGTCACTAAAAAATCCATAGAACAGTTTCCATCACCTCAGGAGTTTAGCTTCATTGATAATGCATATGAAAAGGATGAGTGATGGTGCCTAATGGCTTCATAAAACCCCTCATGGCAAAGGAGAGGACTGTGAATCTACTTAAAAGCAGCATTCCTCTCATGCTGTAACTAGGGAAAGGCCTGATTGTCTGTCTGAGCTGTGCCGGTCATGCTCCATACTGTCAGAGCAAATGAAGTCAAACGGAGGCTTAATTACAGCGATAAGTTGTTGCCCTGTGGCTAAAAACATCTTATCACCAAACAGCTGGGAAGTATTTTCTATTATGAATGCATAATTGGGTCCAGGGTGACTGTCAAAGAGCAGTTTTTTCTAAAGTACAACAAGGCCTCCTACTGGGGTTTTTTTTAACATCCTAAGGGTGTGTGTGATTATAGTGTGTTTTGCAATTTTATGATTCAGCACGGCTTGTAACATCCATGTAAATGAGCTTTTAAAATTCATTAACTACAGCTGCTGTTGTGGTCGGACATTATTGTTTCATTCACTGCAGTACACACCGTACGCTTCTACTTCGGAAATCTAATGCAGCTGTTTGATTCCCAGCTGATTGTGCGACAAAGCCTCTCTGCACTGTAAGAGGCTGCCTGAACAAAATGGTAAGCAACCTCAAAACAAGATGTTTTGCTTTTGGCAAAAGATAGGGCGTCCTTTATTCCATGTTACCCTGTGTAGTACAGCGTGTTCTCGGTGCACTGGAAGAGGCATTACACTTTCCCGTGGAATATTTGCCTCTTTTTTTTGAAGTACACAGTAAATGTGTCTACTGCAGAAATGAGACATGAAAGGAGGGTTAAGGTGGTTGTTTGCTGAGTAAGTGGTAGTCTTGAACTCTTGAGAGGCTTCTAAAGCACTATAGCTTTAGAGGGTAATTGTTGTAATTAGATATACTGAGAGATCTTGAGTCTGGAAGCCTCTCAAGTCCTTCTTTTCTTGAGAGAAATGTAAAGGCTAACATGAGAGGTATTCTGGAGAAATATTAAAGGAAAAATAGTTTCATAGAAATCCATGTGCATGTATATGTTTCAATACGCAAACAAAAAAAGACATGCAATAAGGCGTATACAGTACACTCAAAAGTTGGAGGATTTAGGTAATTTTCTCTCTTTGTGTTTCTCCTCTCTCCTCCAATTTTCTCTGTCTTTGTCTGTCTTTTCTTTTCTCTCCTTTGTGTCTCCGGCCTGACTCTCTTATGCTCTTTTTTTTCTCTTTCTCAAACACACATACAATCCTCAACTGTGCCAGATGTCAATAGCTATATGTGCTCAGAGAATGGCCAGCTGAGCTGCTCCATCTTGTTATGATTGTAAATATTGATGGAGAGAGGGAGGGTGTAGAACTAGACCCAAAGCAATGACTCTGCAGATGCACACGAGTCTGGGGTTGGTTTTCTTTACTCTGTGGGCAAATTATCATCGAAAATTCCCTTTAGTAATTCCCTTTTCCCGTTTAGTCATTCCTTTTCACCATGTGCCAGTGTGCATATCTTCCTGTGCTTTTCATTAATTCAAATAGACAAATTCAACTTTTACAACCCACATTCCAGTTTCTGTGAGGCTTCAACACATATCTGATGCTGTCTGTGATTTCTGAACTCTATGTACACACACACACAAATACACCTTCCACGATAGCTTTACATTTTATCAGAGCAGCTACATTTTATCAGCTTGCATCATCTTTTTCAAAAGCATTCGAGGAGGAATTTTGATAAACAAAATGTACCATAATCTATAGATTGGATCTGCTGATTGGTTGTCTTGGTGGCACGGTCTTGTACCAACAGGTTTCAGATTTTCTCATTTGTAGCGGCGGGCCTCCAAACCTTCCTCACAACACCCTCACTGTGTTTCTGTTGGGATCAGAATGCAAAGCTATTACACACTGGAGGGTTTGTCTCAATCACACCGAATGGCTATGAATTTTAAATGCGGGATTAGGGCCTACAGAGAAGCAGGCACATGGGGGAGACTCAGTCAGTTGAGTGCTAATTTGATTTTTAATTTTTTTTTTGGTCTGGCAAGACATTGTTAACAGGGAAGATGCATTGCTTGTGCTTTAGTCCTTCAGCTGTTCCCCCAAATCAGACCACAGCACGAATAAATACTCTCCAAAAAGAAAATGATTTGACCATGATTAACATCCTGTTTTCCATGTGAAAAAAAAACAACTAACAGCTCATATTGGGTTGCCTCAGTTGCTGGTCGCCCAGTCTAATACTGCCACCAAATGACATCATTACAGTTTAATATCACATCTAAATCCAAAACATGCATTCAGTGGATTCATTAAATGAAGGATAAAGAGCTTAGTTATTATAGTGTTTCCAAAAAGGAATCATGAACTGAATGTCCTCTCTGTTTTGGGTGTCTATTCTGTGATACAAGCTAAAATGTTTTCCTAAATATGTTTTTTTTTGTCATGATTATTGATAGTGTGATAACAGAGCAGCTCATCCACATGAGTGTTAATGAATCTTCCTCACTGTTGTTTCAGGTGGAGACATGGATGATTCATCACCGTATGAACCTGTTGCACCGAACCGACAGCCCGACGCGTTCCGCTTGGCCTCCATCTCCTCAGGTATCACAGTTTTGATCTTAAGTGAACACTTGGTGGTTTATCATATAAGCGTAAAAAGATTTGTTCTCCACAGAGTGAAATCGAGGTTCCTTTGGGATAAATAACAATGAAGATGTTTAAAGGGCCAGTGTCGATCTTTCCTCGCTGGCGTTCCACCGGTCAGCTGTCCTTGGCCTCTGAATAAATTGGGTGCTTATCGTTTGATCTGTCCTGTGACATACGGCGGTTGTTGTGGGCTTGTGAGGTAAACTATATACTCAGTGTACTGCCCCACATTTTTTCCAGCTATTGATTTGGTTTTAGTTTGATTTCCTCATTGGTTTACTAATTAAACAGTCCAGCACTCAGTAGGGGAGCGATATCCTGCTATTTAATTTACTGTTTATTACCGTCATGGTATCACTAATCAATGGAGATCTTATTATAAGACACAGCTACAGTGGTTAATGCAGTGCAGAGAAATGAGTTGTACAATAGGTGTGATTGGACACAGAAGGCTGTCCATTGCAATAACTACAGGCTACAGTCGCTTAAAAATTCAATCATTTTCTTTCATCCAGTTCTGACAGAAATTTCCAGAGGATGTTCTTTTTTTTGTGGCTTTTTTGCCAAAAGCAATCTACAAACACTGAAGACAGCGCATTTCCCTTTTCTTTTGGCTGATGTATCTTGCTTTGTTTTATAACTGGGAGGTACAAGAAAGACACGCTTTCTGCATAATCCCCTTAGCTTGAAATCAGCAGTGTATTACTTGTTTTTGAAAATGCGCTTGTTTGATATATCGAAAGAAGAGAGAGTACAAATGAATGTGAAAAAGTGCAGGCTTTGATTACTTTGGAGTTTTGAGAAATGATCACTGATTCACTGATCTAAGTGCATATTCATCTAGAAAGCATTCAAAAAGCACATACTTCCGCCAACGCTGCAGAATCCTCAAAATTTGTTATCTGAGTGACAGGAAATGCTTGGAAGTTGTATCTGGATTTGAGAGCCACACCAAAATATTTATAGTGATAAACAATCCACCGGATTTATGATCAGTTTTTTAGAGGTTTTCACAAATGTAAACTTTCACTGAGTCAGACTCATGATGACTGAGTTATGGCCATTTTGCTTTTTGCCTATTGCTTAGGCGCCACCTATTATACAAAATCATACGTAGTGGGTACATTATGTGCTCGTATATGAAGTATTGCAGCACATTGTGTGTGTTAAGTCGTTATAATAAATTGAATTTCTTATGAACCAAATTTGAAAAAAAGCTGCATTCATGAAAGAAGTGACTGAGAACAGGCAAAGATTTTTTATAATGCTGGAAAATTGGAAATCGGCAGAAATATACATGGATGGAGTTTTGAGCAAAAGCATATGGTACTTTCTAAATGGGCCCATGTTGCACCATCTATCTGCGCCAAAAACCGTTCTTCCTGGCACATGGAGAAATTTTCCAAAATGTTGTTTACCTCTATGATTAGTAGTTTTGAGAGGTCTTCTAACTAACAATCAAGCAAAGCAATAATGAAAGCGTACAGGCGCTTGTCTTCAGCCCACCGGTGTACGAACACAAGTGCCCTGATAAAACAAGGAGCACACTGTACCTACACATATTAAGATACAGCAGGGGACTCATTACTGTATCCATGTTGCTTCAGCTGTTGCCTCCACTCTCTCTAAGGTGAAATATTGGATTTGCTCTCTGAAATCTGTTTAGCCGCAAGCTTTCCTCATTATTTATCATTTTTTGTGGACGGAGTAATTGATTGTGGCGCTGAGAGAAAACCACAGGCAAAACAGATAAGTAATTACACACTTGTTTTATGGAAATACTTCTCATTTCGATTACTAAAGCACACACAAGTATTCATAATCACGTCTATAAATGTTAAACTGTATAGAGACCCAGGGAATATATGATATCTGCTCGGCTGATGAGGACAGGGGGATGTATACTCTCCAAGAGGAAAGGTAGAAAATTGAAAAATAATCTCTGCGACGTAAAAACTTTTTGTCTGGGAGGAAGATAAGGGACAGCAGTTGTGATGGAAATGAAAAAGAATTCTATACCTCTGCATGAGCTCACACTCTGAAGTTAAAATTAAACAGACCATATGGAGGCTGTGTTTCTGCATCGCCCCAAGTGATACCAGCAAAACTATTTCACCCAGGCTTTTCCTTCTAATGGGACTGTGTAGAATTAGCCGCTCATTTTTACATATCTTCAAAATAAAAATTTGCATGCACTGTAGACACAATGAGCATATTTAACTCTGTGGGGTCTGTCCCTTCAGTGATCTCAATATAGTCAGGGATGCCTTCGTTAGAGAGACAGCCATGAATCTTACCCCGGGTTTCTGGCACTGTGCACCTGCATCAGCAGTGTTTCATCACCTCAGCGCTGCGCACAGTTGCATCCAGGGCCACAGTGTCCTCGTCGACGTCAGCGGACTTTTTTCCACTGATCTCGTCGCTGTGAGGCGCAGCGTGCTCTCTCAAACCCTCCACCTCTGTGTGCCACGCCTCTCGCTGCCAAAGGGTGAGGTAACTAAACTGACCAGCTTCAATGTCACGAAAGAAGCGTATTCCTACCGCCATTGTGCTGTGAGTGGAGACAATGTGAAACTTTGAGGAGCTATTGGAAGTAGCTGCGTGAAGCAAGGTTAGCAGACTGTATGAAAAATGCTTACTAACATGTTTTTTTGGATCCCGGGCAGAAGAAATACAGTTTTCTGTGGAGAAGCCCTACGAGGGCAGCGGGCTCTCGTAGGGATACTCATTTTCCTCTCCGCATTACTACTTTAAATGGACATGCAGCCCAGTTGATGCTGCACCAGAAAGCGGGCGCAGTTTGGCTCCTGACACATTTCGACAGGCTGTCATGAAGTGTGATGCTGCACACCTGCCACCTTTCTACATTCTGCTTAAGCAGGCTGGTTAGCGCTGGCTGTTGTTCACTGCTGTGACCTGCGACACGTCACACTTCACTGTGTCATGCTGTCAGGCGGAGGGTTTGACTATCTGAAGGTGGAGATGATAGATGGAGAGCAGACAGGTTACGTTGGATAGCAAAACATGTGAAGAGGACAATACTGACAGCTGCCTGGAAATGGAAGTGACCTTTGGTTAGCAGCAAGTGGGAACACAGTTAAAAACACTGGTGTTCTCCTTTGGGAGTGCTCTTGACAGCTCCAGTAGATTCAGCATCCACAACTAGTAACAAATATATCTGTATCTGAAATATGGCTACAGGCTGTAAACCGTTCGTTCTGTTAACACATGGAGGGCTTTGCAGCGTGAAATCATATATCATATCATATCATATGACATTTTTGAACATATGCATCAGACACAAAGCGAGTGAGACATCTAGTGAGTACAGACAGCACTACATGGAATCTTAAATACAGCAGAAATTAAAAAGCTCAATATGGAACATGTCTTTCAGCCGCCGTATAGAGTGACTGAGTGAGAGAAAGAGATTAGACGACTTATTATCAGTGCCTGAGCTGCAGTCGTGCCGTCACAATGAAAACCACTCCACTGACAGAAACAGTGAATATCGCAGTGAATTTATAGGATGTATATAAAATGCCCTTCACGGGTGCACAAAACACAAAACCAGAGTGTGCGTCAAAGACCCAAGAATTGCAATAACACAATGTCATTTTTAACCTCGCTGCTGTCGAGAGTTGACTTTTACCACCAATCTGTTAACTTATGTAGGCAATTTGTTTTATATTTAATATTTATATTTTTATATTTTGCATTTAAGCTCGCAACAGTTCCAATCCAGAGCATCACAATTGAATCAGCCAATCATGTATTATGCATTGAGTATTTTCTCCCAGTTACAGCAGCGATTGGGTCAAAGGTGAGAGACAAAACTGTATTTTATAAAAGGCTTTTCAAGAATGAACTAAACCAGACTGTTACGTCTTCGCTTGACATTGCAGCACACGAATAGCAATGGTATTGTCTTCTGTGGAAAGCTTAGAGTACCTTTAACCTTGTAGAAATAGAGACACAGGCTTGTACCTTGTCACTGGAAAAATCTTCATCATCAAATAATAGGGAGTACTGAGTGCATCTTTCCCCGAGGAAATCTATTGATAATCAGTTTTCTAGCCCGAACCCCTTTAGTTGCTGTAAGAATTGAGTGCAATAAGTAATATTAATGCATAGTTTCCCTGTTCTAATCAAATTGGACTAAACACCAGTGGGAATCTAACTAAATCAAACATAAAGATGAAGCAAGGCGGCGCAGCAGGAAGGCACATTTGTCTTGTTCACAGTCACAAACCTCCCAACGACAGACATCTTCTTGCCGCACCAAGTTCAGTTAGTTCAGAAAATAAATTACATTTAGTGCCTGACAGTTTGCTTCATGCATGCGGAAACCTTTTGTTGATTATTTTCTTGATTAATCAATTGATTATTTGCTAAATAAGACATCACAAATGATCGCAATCGCAATCCAAAACTCAAAGATGTTCATTTCATTCAAATCTTCACATGTGAGAATCTGGTAAAAGCAAATGTCTGACTCTATTAAGTAAATGAGAGTTATGACACACAACCATTATTTTCTTGCTTTCATTTGCCGCACGAGTCAATAGCATCGACTCGAATCAATAAGACATCCCATATGAAGGATGTGGGAGAGAGTCCTTCCCCCACAATCCGCCAGGACTCTTATTACAGCCCAGATGAATGCCATATTACATACAGCATACAGCAAAGATATCATTGACTGTAATTGCTAATATGCTCCATGTGAAATGTATTCTGTTCTTTTGACCCAACGCTGAGCTAATTAACTTATTAGGAGCAGAGGGCAACGTAGAATCCTGCATTCAGGGGTCCCTCCAGGAATTAAGTTTAACATCCCTTAGTTAGACCTTCTAACTCTCTGCACTAAGCCTCTCACCTCTCCGCTCGGTGTGCCCACCATCCAATTAAATCCAGAAAGCTGTTTCTACAGCTGGGAGAAAAGGACCAGTGCAACCACCGTGCACAGCATGCTGTTGAAATGTTAGACATTTTCACATTGTTCTCATAACAATTACTATTACTTAGGCAAACACTAAGATTTCTTTGCATGCATTCAGTGGGGGTTTTTGGTTGTTAGGGTCCGAGCGTGCCTGTGCATGTGTTTGTCCGAGATTTGTTTTTGTGTATTCTTGAGATTGTGCCTGTGCGTCTGGTGCGTGTATGTACATTACTTTGTTTATATGTTTCATTATTCCGTGTGAATTTTTCTAATCAGTTTAGCCTCAGTTCAGCCTCAGCTTGTCTCTCTCTGTGGGTCACTAATGAGAGTTGTTGTTCAAGGCGCACTTATCAGAGAGCCTCCGTAAGAGTCAGCATTTTTTTTTTTCAGCAAGTCTGAATTAAACAGCACTGAATAATCCACAGAATATTTTGCTTTTTCACTTTAGTTATTCTCGGCTTGCACGCTGGTAATGAACAATGAGGCAGATTATTGATACAATATCGTGTATGTTCACCTGACTCACACATCTTGTTAGATTACTTCGATACATTATGCATTACGGCTGGTGACGGTTGACAGAGCGCAGCAGCATGCATATTAAGACTGAGGGGGCCACTGAGGACGCTCGAGCTTTGAATCTCACTAGAGGAATCTCTGCTCGGAGGCAGACGCTCATAAAGAGCTCAAGTATTTAGAAGTCTGTTTACAATTATTTAAAATTCCTTTGGACACCCTCTTGCACCTCCGCACACACACACACACACACACACACACACGTTCATACGCAAATATTTAGTCTCATCATTTCCATTTTCCCTCGCCCGCTCTCATGCGCACGCCGCTTCATTTTGCACCAATAATTTCCCGCCTAGAGGTAAAATTCAGCTGATCCCCGAGAATAGAAGATTTCATGAACTCCGCTGGTCTTCCTCTGATGACGTCTTTGCGTCGGACTCGCTCGGTAAGGCTTAGGGAGATGATGTTGTAGATCCAGTGCGCCCTCTTCCTCCCCTCTGGAAATCCCGCCGCAACACAGAGTACAGAGCTAATGACTGATGAGCCCTTTGACACGGAAATGCTTGACATGCTCCTCGGGGTCCGGACTAAAGACTTCCCTAACAAGCTCTCGCACACTCACCCAGGGCCGTATTAAATCCAAACTTTGGCACCTTTCCTAATTACTGAGAACATACCCGGAGCCAAGAGCCTCTTCCTAACCTGGGCTGAACCCCCCTCTGCAGCACAGCGTCCCTTGAGTATGGGATGATATATGAAATGCAGAATTCAAATTAGGCTGACGGAGAGCAATTACTGGGGAAGGAAGATCCCTTACTCTTTGGGGAAAAAAAGCATAAAATCCAGATACAGTGTACGTGAAGGTTTTAATCCACTCCTTCTCATTCATATGTGCTCTGTCCCCCTCTCTCACCTCTGTCTCTCTCTCTGTTGTCCCTCTTTCTTATTTCTCACTGGAACACGGGTCTCAGGTAATTTTCTGTTTCTCCCTGTTCGCCTTTTCTATCTCACGTTTTGCCTCTCTGCCTCTCCCTTTCTTCCTCTCCCTGCGTGTGCTGTATGCGGGGGAAGAATAGATGGTTATTTCCACTACATTGCCATCAGTGGGGTCTAATTTATGACGCCCATAGAAGTAGAGAGCCCTATTAAAAGCCTATTTACAGTCAAACGGCGGGATCACCAAAAGCAATGACGATGCTTTAACTATTGTTGACATCAACTAAACGTTATGAGGCAACATTTTTTCCGATGCAGTTGTGAGTAAACAACGCCAGACAATTTAAAACTCCTTTCGTGAATTCATGCTTCCTGTTGCCCAAATTAATTTTAAGACGCCAAATTGCGCTGCGCGTACACGAAAACATCTCCTTCACACTGTAATATTAGTTTACTCTGCAGCCGTGATATAAACAGGAAACCATTATTTATGACTTTTCCTGCACTCAATGACACTGATTGTTCTGTGCTTATTACATCCATTAATCAATCAATGCTTCCGCCCGCCCGTCTATCTGTTCATTCATTCAGTCAGTGCAGTCGCTTGCTCATTAATGTATAGGACAGCCGGCAAGGTATGTTAATAGATATGTGTAAACTATTGTGATGCTGAGAGCTGTTGATTGCGCTGCTGATGGACCGGGTTAATTATTCTGAGCACAAGAGTCGCACATCTTTCCTGAATTAGGCTGGATTAATTGAAAGCTCTCTAGCATGTCTCTGTAAGTGGCTGTCCAATCTGTTAGTCGGTGTCCTCTCATTTCATCTCTCTATCCGTCATGATCAGCTGCTGCAATCAACTGCTCGAGTCTCCTCTCCCCTCTTAAAGCTTTTCCATTTTTATATGTCTCGTATCATTAGCTTATCAACCCCTTTCTCCTCACATTATAGCAGAATATGTTTGCTGAAAAACCTTCGATGTAATGCACTCGGAAAATCAATTATCACTCTGTAACACAATACCGCACATTTCCCCTCCCATCTCGACTTCTTCGCTTCCTTCCTTCCTCTTCCATTCCTGCTCTTGCTATCATCCTGTTTGTGTGTAAGCACGTCAGAGCCATCAAGCGAGCTTTGTGTCTTATGTTCGCCCCAGGACATCTTTTTGGTCTGAGCACCAAATTCAATCTCAGCTCCCCAATCAGAGGTAGTAAAAACCCGTCCATCGCTGCAGCCTCAAAAGCTGCCTCAGCCCTGCTTGGTCAGATAAATCTTAGTAGCTCATCCCTCTCCTATACTCTTTTCATCCTGGACCCCCCAGTGGCCCACATTAGAGCCTGCAGATGGCCAGGGGAGATTTAGGAGCTGCAATCCATCAATGTAATGTAGCCTGAACCACTGGACAGCCGCCCTGCTAACCTCTCCTCCAGCTGGACCGTACTGCCCCCCCTTCAAGCCCGCTTCAGCCAAGCTTGGCCCACTTTAGTAAAACTTTGGCCCTGCTTCGGCCCCTTCGTGCCCGGAGCCAAAGTTGGCTCTTTTTTTTTTTTTTTTTTGTTTCTCATTGTTAAACACAGATCAACCGAGCTGCTCCTCCTTGACAAGGTCAGCTAATTGTCTCATCCTGCCTGTTAGGTTTGATGTTCGTTCCTGTCACATAAGTAAATGATCTGAGCACAGTTCTGTCTGCCTTTCAGTCACTTACACTAAAAAGATCGAGTTTATGACACTGCCAGACATCTGTTGTGCGGTGTTTATCCTCTCCCCTCAGAGAGCGCAAGGATAAACAAGTTTCATTTGATGATACAATGATGTCTTATTTTAATAAGAGTCATAAAAGTTTAAGCTCGTATTATTCAAACAAAGAAGGGAAGGTCCTCCCGGGTGGCCTGTGACGAACACTGAAAAAGACAGCGCTACTTTGAACACCTCCTTCTTCTGAACTCAGGACATGTCTCTTAACACTCTGCCTGTTTATCACAACCGCCTTCAACATTTAACCTTGATGCATCCAAATGAAAGCCCTGGTTAACAGAGAGCCAGATTAAGTGTTCTTTCTTCTCTCTGTGATGAGCTCCTGATATTCAACTTCTGCTATTCTTCACTGGCAGTGAGTTTTGTTTTATCTGACGTGATCTGAAGCCACAAAATCATTAATTTGTCGGGTTTTCTTATTTTTTATCCCCCTGTTGCGATGTGATGTGTTCTACGTATCCCCATTTCTAGGATTGATAATGTGCGATACACCACTTGGAAACAATACAGCATCTTGAGCACACCCCTCTAAAATAAATGGTCTTCTTCCTCCTCCAGGCTGTCTGATAGACACAGAGTGAGATTGGTTCTGTTGAATAAGAGATGAATCTCTCTGGGTGTCACCATGCTGCTACGACCTCTGAAATATCATTATCTACAGGGGAGGGAGGTTAACTTCTCTAATATAGCCTGAATACAAGAGAGGGATGCCACAAGTGAACATGATCCTGCTTTATTACTGGTATATCTCAGGAAAAGGTGTGTTTCTCTACTGCCTCTGTGATATATATATATATATATATATGCAGTATCTCTGAACACACAGACACACCTAATGACATAATCTGTTTTCTACAAATATGGTGTGCAGCCTGAGGGGTAATTGCAATGTTTCAGTTTTTGATTACGCTGAAAGAACTTAATCTTGTACTTGAACCATCCAATAAGTGGATCATACAGCAAAGCACGCATTGCAGCGTGGAGTCTTTGCCGAGTCCTTGAGCTTCGCGCGCTTTGAGCAGATGTTCAGTGACCGGCATTCAAATCATTAGCTTTCTTGTCATTATTGTGATTATGTGTTTTTACATTGTTTCAGTCAGACTAATTAAAATGTGTTGTTTACGTCATTATCAGTCAAATAACAAAAACATCTGAATTAATGTTATTTGCCCTAAATCAAGGCTGCTTGCCACAAGTAAAATTAAGATGATCACATATAAGTTAGAAATGAATATTTTTTCTACATCCAATTTGGAATCATAGCTTAATTCATTCATATTTCACTCAAGGTGTGAAACAGACTGAATCAATAATTTAGTTACAGTGGATGTGGACTAGCTGAAGGCTTTCCTCCAGCGACTTACTGTTGGTCGGCGAAACAAGAAGCATAGATGATATTGAAGAGACTCCTCCAGAACTCAGGTCTAACTTTGCAATGAACTCCCCTACGGCTGGACATGCAGGATTATTGTTTTATTTGTTGAACGTACTTTTCAGCTGAGCTCTCTGTAAACTATATCAGATTGACGATGTTGAGTCAGAGGATCAATGGAAAGATGTTTATCCTTCTGCTTTTTGATCCAGGTTTACTTAAATCACGCGAAAGCTAGCATTATAAATTCAGACTGTTCATTCCTTTTGGAAATACAAGTAATGAAACTGAAAAGAAAAAGACTGTTTCAAGTGTGTCAAATAACTGTGAGACTCTCTTCTCTCTCCTTTCTCTCCACTGTCAGGGATGCTCACCGTGGCCCCAAAAGGTTTCCAGTGTGTCGATGCTGAGAGAAACTGCAACCCCTGTCTTGACGCGGCCAAAGCCTGTAACCTCAATGGCAGCTGCAAGAGGCAACGCTCCGCCTACATCGCTACCTGCAGCAAGGAGGATCCCATCAAGGGGGAGACCTGCAGCAAGAAGCGCTGCCACAAAGCGCTGAGGCTGTTCCTCGACCGCGTGCCCCCCGAGTTCAGCCACCGGCTGCTTTTCTGCCCCTGTCAGAGTGAGGGCTGCGCAGAGCGACGCAGGCAGACAATTGTGCCTGATTGCTCCTATAAAGATAAGGAGAAACCCAACTGTCTGGAGCTACGGAGGGTCTGCCGCCAGGACTCTCTCTGCAGGTGAAGGAAATGGAAATGGTGGGGGGGTGGGAGGTTGTTGGATCTGAAGTGCAAAGAGAGAGAGCCATGTGCTGTCTGTGTGAAGTCGAGGGGCGGCGGGGCAGACACTCATTTTATGTGCATGCATGTCCGTGTGTTTGCGTTGCGCATTTTTTGTTTTGCCAGTTTGATGGACAGATTTAAGTGCTGTGCGTATGAGACGTGCCAAACACATCTGAAGATTCATTATCATCGTGTTATATTCATGGAAAATGAGAAAAAAGAAAATTGAATCTGTGCGTTAGAGAGAGTTCCTGTGTGATGGTAATTTCCTCCCTCTCATGGCATCATCCTAAAGTTGTATATTTCTCTGCTGTAACTTTGCCAGTGAAGTAATTAGAGTTTCGGGGAAGCTGCGGCTATTAGACGGAGGATGAAGATGTGAGGCTAAGTTGAAGGGACAACGCTCAATTAAGCCGAGCAAAACATTAGTGGGTCACGTTGGCTGCATGGGGCCTCTATTGGATTCAAGCGGCCGGATTCAATTCACACCTACCCAGCCGTGACATGTTTCCTTGTGTTAGTGCTGCCGAGAGCAGGTGAAACACAGTGGTTGTACTATCAGCCAAATCAGCTGTCACGATCTCTTTACCCTCCAGACCATGCGCTGCTATGTCTGGCCATCAATAGGCCACGCTTCCAGCTGGTTGAAGAAGATATGCTCTGCGTTCATTAGTCTAATAGCATAAAATATGTGGGACATTTGAATAATTCCAACCATTTAAAAGCTCATTTGTGAGCCTAATGGAGTTCGACCAAGTGTTAGACCCTTGAAAGCTCACTACTAAATATAATAATCATGACGTGGCAATTATCAGAAGGGGGAAACTTTCGGCTACTTTTTCGTGTCCCACTGTGACAAATGAAGAGGCAGCTGATGCAATTCAGCGACAATCAGTCACGGGGCTTGACAGAGTTTGTGGGTTTAATTCTCAAAGTTCCAATCTCAGTAGTCACTAAAGTTGATAGCGCCCTCCCCAGTTAATTAAGTGCAACAACTGCCTGAATATTAGACACTTCAGAAAAGTGCATTTCATTATTGTTAATGTTTTGTTTAATGTGACAGGTTTGGAATAAATTCAGTTGGATCTCTATATAGAGGACAATATGAATAATAATTGCTGGCACTAATCAAAGTGTGAATATTCTGAGCCGCTTTTATAATACTTGTTGTTTCACTTTCTTTTGGATCACTAGACAGTATCATTGGTAAGCAAGAATGAGTTACAGTCACATGACATTCAAGTGTTGTTAGCCGTGCACGACAGTTTATTTTGAGAAGTATCTACGGTGCGTCACATTCATCCTGTCCTCCATAGAGGTTAGCAGCTGTCGAGGCTGAGTGTTAATGGCGAAAACCCAATTCCTCTCCACCAACATTAAATCCAACCGCCACGCTGCTGAAGTAGAGAAGCTCTATCTCCTCTTCTCCCAGTTATGATTGTCTTAATAATTACCTGCTTGCCAGCATTGTGTAATCTGTTTTCGGGCTGAGTTGCTTTCTTTGACCTTTCGGCCCTCAGGTGTCTGCTGTGCACCTCCTCATTGAGAGAGATGAAATAGAACGTTAAAGCTCATTATCTGTGGCTGCGTAATGCCCTACTGAGGTCAATGGCTCAATGAGCGCCCCACACGCTTGTACAGTACAGACACATGCTGGCCTGCGCCGACAACCGTTCAGCAGTCACGCACACACACACACACACACTGACACACAACCACTTTGTGCTCGAACGTGACTCTAATAATCTCCTGTTTGGGTGGCGCATTCTCCTGCAGTGAGTAAGCGCTGCCACGCAACAGAATGTGACTACGATTCAATTAAAGTGAGATGTCATTGGTCAGTGCTGGGCTGACAATGCGCTCTGATTGGCGATTTTATCCTGCCTCGAGGTGCCCACAATCACCACCATCCTGTGAGATATTCTTAACATGTCCTCTGTCTGTCTCCATGCCCTCTATCTGCTACGTGATGTCGGGCGTCCTCACAGGACAGTCCTGCGTCCTGGAAGACCTTGGAAATACTGATGTCTTATTTTATTTGAGCCGATAATTTATTGAGACGCTGCACTAAGCAACACGTTTCGTTCTTAATTTGTTCTGCACCTTCAGTGTGTTGCACCAGCAAATTGAATTTAAAACTTATTTGTCATGCAAATGTAGACAAAGCCCATAAATTAGGGCTTTGTATTGTGCAACCTTGGTGATAAATGTGAATGAACAAGAAAGAGCCATGGCAAAACTTTCTAAACACAGACGTTATGGCACATGCAAGCGCAACACCGGAGGAAAGTTTCATCGGCTCCGTTCGCCCCTCTCGGAGATGTGTTGATAAAAGAAGAGGAAGATCATTCAACGACAGGCCCGTCTCCCATGGGGACGCCTGTCTGACTCCAAAGAGGGGAAACACAGCGAGCCAACCCCTATTTCATTTTAACGCAAGGGACGGATTGAGAGAGGAGGAGGAGGGAATGGGAGGAGGAAGAGAAGGAGGGAGAGATAATGAGACAGAGGGAGAGGGAGGGTCGTAGAATCGATCCGGCCTGTAAAGCTACTGCGGCGGGTTGGAGGTCAGTGGTTTTGGTCACACTGCTATGGATCTCTGCAGTAGACTCTGCAGGCCATCTCAAAGACAAGCTTAACTCCGTGCAACACTCTGATGAAGAAAGGGTCACGGCTCAAAACACGCCCAAGTCAAAACGGATTTAAAAATGTATACTCTCCCATTTTATTATTTATTTGGCCAGCAGCTCCTTGCTTCACGCTATGAAAAATGCCTTCGAATACTTTTCTTTTTGGAGTTTTACCTTGAGCACATCCGATTCCAGATTGGCTGTGATTTCACCATTGGAGACTGTTCAGATTGTTCCAGGTGGAGCCCAGAGCTCAATCAAACAAAATAAATAAATAAACACATATTTGAAAGGATTTCAAATATATAATTTTGGCTTGGGCTTAGGAGGCATATTGCACTGGAAGATTTCATTCTCCTCCTGCTCCCCGTGGAGGCAATTGATGGCATACTCTAGAGATCTAGGGACTGTGGATGGACAGAGAACAAGCATTAAATGGTGCAGCTCTTATTTCTTACACCTGGTTGTACTTCTGCTGCAGTTATTACATTGTTTCCTTCAATAATCCTGTACAAACACACAGTCCTGTGTTTGTTGCTGTTCTCCCATTTTTGCTCACTTCTCTCAGCTTCTCCACTCTGTGTTCTCACCGTCCTTCCAATGGATCCAACATCTATTCATTTGGGGCTGCTGAGTCCACAGAGTGACAATAGGCTATATTTGGATGCACTGTTTTGGGGGGGTGGGGGGGTGGGGGGTGTAGTGTGAGCATGTGCGTGTGCGCAGGAGGAGAAACTCCCTATCCATTTCCATGTCAGTTCACACAGCAGCAGCCCAGCGAAGCCTGACCCAAAGAGCATTGAGTTGTATGTGTACTGCATTGATTGTCTGAACGATCAATGCAACACTTCTATCTTTGATTTATATCCCCTGGTCTCCGGGCTCACTGGGTGCTCTTTGATTGAGTTCTTTGGCCATTGGTTATCAAAGTGGGAAGCTGAGAGACGATCGATCACTGTACAGGTAACCTGACCCAGTTTGCGGGGTTGCACTGTACCGGGCCGCCTTTGCTTACAGAAAACTCACAGGAAACTACGCTCTCTCTCTCTCACACACACACTGCCCTAAATCAACAGTCTGCTCTGTTGTATCTGACAACTCAAGCCTGCACTGAGGGGGAACAGTGTGGGGAGAATGACTGGCCCAGATGGCATTACTCTGTAGCTACTGAGACGAAGCTAAAAGAATCAGGATGTTGTTGCACTTTCATCGTCAGTTTCTCTCACTGTCTCCCTCTCACGTTCACACACACACACACACACACACTTTTGGCTCTTGTACTTGTGAAGACTCTCGATGTATTCCCCCGGCCACAAACCCTTCCCTAACCTCCCGTTCACACGTGCGGTCAGCTCTCTATGAAGTACTGTAACTTTAATGAGCAGCCAAGACTTGACTGTGTGGAAACAGATTTCTCAAATTAACTACTTCATTGTGTGCGGGTACAGTGGCAACCGATATATAAGTGCATAATTGGAGCTGAGTATGTAAATTACATGCTCACCCCAAATATGCCCAAGGCTATAAACTCATGAGGGGCAACAGACAGCCCGCCACTTAAAATCTGCATGTGTGAACAAGTTGTTAACCATCGCAACTACATGCCTAAGCTATTATTGAGCACGGATCCGAACCTAAATCTAATTCTATTCTTAGATGTGAAGCCAAGTCTTAACTCTCAAACACCCTGCTGAAGGAGAGAAAAATTGGCCGCACTTTCCACAAGTATCCTCACGCTCAAAAAAAAATCAAACTCAAAATGATAAAGTGACATATGAAAGCATGCACACAGATGTCCCTCACCTGCCTCTAATAGCCAGGACTATTTCTATCTCTGTGGTACAATACGAGCCATCAAAGGGAGGTGTCTTTTTGTGATAGTGTAAAGCTCTGGTTTTTGCAAGTGAAGCATGTGTCAATGGATGACCTTTTCCCTCATACATAGTACAGTTTGCTGCAGTGTGCGGCTTTAATCAGGCCTCGGCTCCGGTGGAGTCGTGCTCGGCTCGCTGGCGACACATGAGAGCGGCAAAGCGGGTGAGAGGAAGGCAAAGCGAGCGAGCGAGAGAGGAAAGAGGAGTAATGAGAGCGATGGGGCCGGAGCTGGAAAGAAAGAGTTGTGTGCATTTAATTCCAATACATGGATTAGTATATGTCCATTTACTTTCCCTAACTGTAATCTCTAAGGGAACATGGTATAGCGGAAAGCGGCAGTCATTACCGACGAGGTCTCATCCTTTCTTTCCAATGGAATCTATTATTAATGCAAACATTATCAATAGGGCTTCAGACTTACCTACAGGACGGTCGATGTGCAGTTTTGAATGTGTCAATTAGGGTCTGCTCTTTCACTCTTAATCATTCTTACTCTGAACTTCTCTCTTTACTTATGGAGTCTCACAGATAGTACGTGCCTTTCTTTAAACTTTTCCCACGCAGTTGTTTGATATATGTCTAATAGCTATTTAATTACTGGTAGTAACGTCTCTGTAGCGTTCTACTAACTCTTGTCATTTTTTCAGGGACAGTTCATCCATTTGTTTGATGTGTACACTTTGTCTGGGGATGGTTGTTTGCCTTGTGCGGGGAGTATTTAGGGAGTTCAGATAACCTTGAATAATCTACTCACCCCTTACCAAACAGACAGTGTTGGGTTTTGTGTGTGTGTGTGTGTGTGGCACGGTTGATTTAGCATTCATCCCAATGACATAACATTCAGTAGGGGGTTGTAAGACATCTGCAGCGGGTGGTGTAGACAGAAGCAGAGACGGGGAGCCGGAGAAAGTGAGAAAGTAAAAGAAACACTGGTTTGGGAGCCAATTTTCTGGTCACCAAACAAGGAACATTGCAATCATGCGCGAGTAAATGTTTCAAAATAAGACACAAAGTGGTTTAATTAAATAAAAATGCAAGTTTAGATTGCTGGTTCTTTTTACTTTGGATTGTCTGCTTATTAATGCAGAGGAGGTTGTGTCACCAGACAGTTTTTGTTGGTTTCAATTCTCTGCTGAGTAAGAGGGCGAAAGGTTGTGTCATGTGACAGCTAAGCTAAGCCGCCTTGTGTTTTGACTGAATGCCATCTGTCCACATTGCCCTTTTTAGAGTATTGACTGGGAATCCAAATGAGTACAGTGCTGCCAAAAGAGGCCGGGCTCTGTCCAGACGCATTCAAGAGAAAATAGCTGTGGGTAAAGTGGACACTCACCTCTGACCAGAGCAACAAAGAGACTGTCTAAGGGTCTCCAGCAGAAAGTTAGGTGGGAAAACAGGAGCAGAATGTCACTGCAGCCAACAATTCATAAGACACTGCGGAGGGTCTTTTAGTGGAAGGAGAAATATAACTCTGACAGATGTTATGCCCTTTTAATCAAAATATATTCATAGCACTCCACCCACAAGGTCAGTGCTGTATTCTTAGGCTTTTCATAATAATTGATGTGACATAATGCAGAAAATTCTGAGTGTCAAAAAAGAGTAATAGTCAAATCTCAGCTTCGCAGAGTCCTTATTGTTTTCTTTGGCATTTAGCATCAAGTGGCAAAGGACACACAGGGCTGTTGAGTCCCATTGAACTGGGGTCAAGTTTCCCTCACTGTGAGTTTGCACGCAGGCACTTGAGGCTGCAATGACAATCAGTGTGTATGACAGTGACAACACGACATTAATGGGGGGGGGGGGATAAGAGAGAGATAAGGTCAAAGGAGCACAACAGAAAAGAAGAAGAGAGGAAAAGCAGAGGCGAGAGAAACATCCTTTGTTTTCCTCATTTCCTTCATGTAACTGCTATTATGTTGGCAGCTATTGTGTCATGGTTATTGTTATGCTTTCTTTAGACGAGCGAGAGATACGGTTTCTAAAGCCTCCCTGGGCTGGAGACTGAGGGAAGTGATAAGAGTGAAGAGCCGTAATTTCACATTTAACAGAAATTATCACCCGTAGAAGGATTCATATTTGTAGACGGCGCAGAGGGGAAGTCTGTAAACCAGAGAGAACTCTCAGCAGACTGTTGTTTTTTAATGTCGAAAGGAAGCTATTAAAGGACTTTGGAGTCTGATAGCTGTTTTTCCACCTGCCCCTCCTCCGTCATGAGGAAATGGTTTCTGAGACTGACACTCATCTGATTTGAGTCACATTGTTTGTCACAGGCATCAAGTGATAGGAATAAGAATCCATATAAAAAGCCATTAGTTTTCTATTACTGCCAAGCTGGATGGACAGGCACTCAGCGCTTAGCCGAATCACTGTGTTTAAAGTGTCAGGTTGGTTGAAAGAAGTCTACCTCTGTGGGGGCTCCCCTGCCACTTCCCTGGGGGCTGAGTGGCTGAAATGACCATAAAACTCTGTTGAGCTAGACAGCCTGTAATTTCAGCAGCGAGTGGCGCTTTGCCGAGGTATAATGGAAAGCCCGTGGAAGCCATGAAATTTGCTGCATCCCGGTGTTGGAACACCATTGTCTGAACACTCAGGACACCTCTCTAAACTTTAAATTACTGTTTTTAAGCCATCATTGTCTGAAAGAGCTCTGCATCTAAAAAGAAACACAGCGCTTGTTCAGTTTCTTTAATCTTCCGTGGTCTTTGCCGCTCCTAGTGAAATCTGACGTTCACATTCTTTCCTCGCACAAAAGTAAAAGACCCTTTGCCCATGAGAAATAGAAAAATGGAAAATGCGGTTCTAAAGGTTGCTTTGTATAGGCACAATGGAGTTGTTCTCTCTCCCCTCTGTGTGTTTTATCTTTTTTATTATCTGCGGCGTGATTTTGCGTACAAGTGCCTTCTCTTACTCAGAACAGGAACGGATGAGAGGGGGCTTTATGTGAGGAGTACAGGTGTGGAGAGGGATAGGTTTGTATTTCTTTTGTGTGAATTAACATTATGTCGTGTTTATCAACTATTTGTGTGTGCACATGCGTCCATATCGGCCATTGCAGCCACGATAGAGCAACCATACGTTCTCCGAAGCGTGGCTTTAGATGTGATGTTAGCAGCGTGTCACCCCGAGAGGCTCTCCGGGTGATTTGATAGGAGGGCGGATGGAGATGGAGTTGGAGTAATGAAGTGAGCCTGAGTGGGGTTTGCTGCTGGAGGCCCAAGTCCATCACATCACACTGGCTGCATCTGTGCTGCGTTGAAAGACACAGAGCGAGAGACAGAGACAGACAGGCAGACAGAGAGATTGTAACCTCATCACCCTCTATTCCACCCTCAGCCCAATCTGCTTGTCTCCTCTCTCCTTATTCACAGACTTGCAGAATAACAGTGAGCACATTTGTCTTTAGCTCATTGCAACAGCAGAAGAATTCCCTCTCTGATAGACTGTATTATGGCCGCATCTCCCCTCCTCTCCGAGTTTCCTGAATGACAATGTTCCTCCTGCCGAAAGCAATAGATTCAGCGTGCACAGATAAACAAGCAGGTTTGCGGCTTTAGTATCATTACAATGCATCTCATCTAATCCAATTACTTTAGAACCTCATGAAAAAGGTACAAAATGATGAATAAGTGATCAAGTAGCGCCACTGTAGAAGGTATAATAAGTGATACAGCTGCAATGCATATTTAAAGACGAGGCAATATGCAAATGTGTGTGACATTAACATTCCACCTGTTTAGGCTACTGTGGCTGCTGTGGTGTGCACCATCAGCGCTTTGCTGTTTTTTTTTTTATATGAATCTCTTGTTCAATGCATGAACACAATAGGGTGGATGCATCTGTCAAGGTCTATCACTAACTACAGTGTAACTTAATGACAAGATAAATAGACAGTAAGTCAAAAGCACTCTCTTAGGTGATATGAGAATGTGAAAAAACCTTTAAATGCATAAGTTTGTTCTTCTTCTGTGAGAAGATACACATTTAACGGTGCTGCAGCATTTATGCCATGAGGGGATTATTATCACATTAGGATAATTACTTACCAGGTAAAGACTTCACACATGTTCCCATTGGGAATTGCATTCTATAATTGTCAAAAGTCTCCTTGGTTGCTTTATGAAATGAAATGAGCAAAGAGGATCCTGTTCCTGCTCCACAGATGAAGGTACATTTTGTCTATATGGGCAGCATGGCAGAAGATGAGAGCACAAGAATAACAAAAGAAAAACCGTGTGAAAACATGTCTGACTCCAGGTTGTTAGTTTTTATCAGTATAATGTTGTAAAATTTACTGGGAAAAAAAGGCCACAGCAAAGTCAAAGGAAAAAGGCGTCTTTAAAAAAGGTGCAAATAAAAATTAGGTATTAAAGGAATAGGAATATTTTTGGAAGTATGTTTATTGTTGTTGCCACATTACACAGGGAGATCAAAATCATTCTAATGTCTGTCCGGTAAAAAGGAGACCCAGGAGATCGTAAACCTAGCTTACCATAAAAACTAGAAATAAATAAAACATCTGCAACACCAGCACCTTTGAAGCTTATTAAGTTATTATATCAGAATATGGCTCACTGTTTCCAAATGTTTCCAGTCTTTATGCAATGCTAAGCTAACCGCGTCCTGGCTCCAGATACATATTGCACAGATGTGACAGTAATATCAATCTTTTGCCTCCTGCAACAAAGCGAATGAGGGCATTTTTCAAAATGTGCAAAACAAGCTGCACCAACACCACTGGCTTGAGATCAAGTCTCTGGCTGGCGATTAATTTTGCTATGGTAATTAAAATGTGTCACAATTATTATCTGACAATGATGTATTGCTGTTGAAAATTCCCTCAATAGTACCTTAAAAAAAAACCTCACCATAACAAATGACAGCAGAACAGACGGAGAAAAGGAGGGACGGCTATCGGAGCGGTTATGATAAGTGAGTCAAGTCAGCTGTTGTTTATCAGGTACTGAGTTGCCTAAAAATTTGCAACCAGCTGAAAACAAGCCAGAAAACTCATTCAGCCAAATTCCCTGACTAAACCTGTTTCTGTGTTTTTATCTGTGTGTGTGTGTGTGTGTGTGTGTGTGTGTGTGTGTGAGCATGTTTTTGTGTGCATGTTGATTTGTGTTCACTAAGGACAAGACAGCCTGAGGTGCGTTACAGTACCTTTGAACTTAAGGCTGCAAAAAGTGGTCAGAACAGGTCAGAATGAGTGACTCATGGCTGAGAGGTAGAGACAGAGAGAGAGAGAGAGAGAGGGAGAGAGAGAGAAATGTGCAATGGATTGTGATTCACTTAGTGGGCAGCTGTGATGTGAACAGTACAGACAGAGCAACTTTGCACACGCTACTCCCAATAAACCTACTTAAGTGGATTAGCAATGCCACCCTGGGGGCCTCCGCAGACTTAAAGCTCTTATCACAAACACACACCGAAACAACACATACTATTTTTATCAGTTCCCTTGGTTTCTTTGGAAAGTGAGTTTGGGATGCAGTCGAGATGTCTGGGATAAGCATGCGAGTAACAGCCAAAAGAGGCATATGATATCTATCTCATCCTTACACAAATGAGTGCATGTTACACGCTGTTAAGAGGGCGAATAGCTTGTTGGCACCGAGGCGTGAGCGAGACCTGGTTGCTATTCAGGACACCTGTTGTAGCGGCCCGGGAAACAGATGTTGCATGCACTCTCCCAGTTTGATGTTGGTCGCAATTGGCCGCTGCTGAAGAGTAAAAATGGTCCCAAAAAAAATGAGGCTCTGTGTTTTAAATTTGCGTGTGTGTACATTCATCTGTCATATGCTTATGACTAAACCCCTCTCAAACCCTCTGTTTCATTCCGCTGTGCTGTGTGTTTGTTATGCAGGTCGAGGCTGGCTGATTACATAGTGAACTGCGGGGTGACTCCACAAACAGTCAGCACCTGTCCCAACCAAGACAATCACCAAGCCTGCTTGGCCTCCTACGCAAGGCTCATCGGTCAGTACAGCCGGGGCCGTGGGTGATGAAGCGAGAGTGTGTTTATGTGTGTGCGTGTGAGAGAAAAAGACGGAGTGAAGTGGTGGGAGGCTGAAATGCATATTTACTTCCAAATGCCACAATATTTTTCTCTAATTTCAGATACGCAGTGAGTTAAATAGCGATAGTTACAGACAGTGTGACAGCAGACTACCTTGCCTTCACTTTTATCATGAGGAGCAGGCAGAGCAGTGAGGCTCTCATTTTGTTCCCTCCTGGCCTGATATCTCCCTTGGCACGCTGGACATCAGTTCACTACGAGAAGTAATTAGGGAGCAGAGGCACAGAGAGAGCGTTTACTTAATTAAAACTCTTGATGACCATCTGTTTGCTCACAGTAAACGTTGCTCAAACAATGTGCACGGACTTGCACATTTTTCAATCCCGGCCAAGGTTCGATAACGGCACCTTGGAGCTCACAAAGAGTTCCACATGCAAATTGACATGAAATAACTTTTTCTTTCTGCATAGTGGATTCTGAAGTGTCCATATTTCAGTATCAGTCACTGCCTCCCCACCGTGTGTCATAAATTGTGCCGTATGAAGTGATAATATGCCACGGTGCTTCCTGGATTCCTCTGGAAAATGCTACACAAAGTGCATCTAACACCCCTGACTCCAGCTGAAAGCACCGACAGAGAGACATTTGAAAAGTAAAATGTTTTGGTACGGCAGAGCTATAGTCACACAGCACACACACACACTTCCTAAAGCACCTACTTTGCAAAATATTCATAACATAATGGCCTCTTTACATCTAAAATAAAGCATTACAGAATGCTTCACCTTTCCATAAACTCAAACAATGCAAACCCATTCCTATGACTAACATCTTGTTGTGCATTTTATATACTACTCGCAATAAATGTAGTCCATTATTGTCCATTAGTGACCCATAACTGTTTGTCCTAATGTGTGTACGTGTGTGTACGTGTGTGTATGTGTGTGGATGCCCTCACAGGGACCGACATGACTCCCAACTATGTCGACAGCAGCTTCTCCAACTGGACCATCTCCCCGTGGTGCACCTGTAAGGGCAGCGGAAACCAAGAAGAGGAATGTATGAACTTCCTGCGGTACTTCACCAACAACACATGCCTAAGTGAGTCCGACACACAGATACTCTGCACACATCTGAAATGCCTTCTGTAACTGTCATGTAAAGCTGATGTGAGCACAGGCGTGTGATACGGTAGCTACTCTTGCTGCCATGTGAGAGCAGCGTTAACCATGACCTTTGCTCCAATGCAACTTTAATGGTTTCTTGTCGGATTATGTTGATGTCAGTGAGATGAGTGTGGTTGTGATGATGTTGTGGAGTGGATGGGGGTCGAGGACTGAATATGGAAATAACAACGGATGGGGTTGGAGCTGTGGGGGTCTGCCTCTTCAGGCATCCAAGTATAAAAATGCATAAAGAAAATTAAGATAATTTAAACTGCAGTCAATTAATGTTATTAACATTATTATCAGGAAAAAAAATGACAAAAGAGGAAATAAAACCAGAAGGACTGAATGAAGATATTTACGGATGGATGGATGGATGGATGGACGGATGGAGCTTCTTGAAGTCCTAATGAAAATTGTTCTGCCTCATAGTTTGGACACCCCTTTGCCCACTGATTAAGTTGGAATTAAATGTTCTTAGTTTCTCTGAAACTCGTCATTTCTTATCATTTCTCATCCCTCCTTTGGGCAAGATCTGCCCAGACTTTAATACAAAAGAAACCATTTGCATGTCATTTTCACATTCAGTCGGATAGAGTTAAAGGGCTTATCCCTTACGGGAGGAAAATGTCAAGAAGAGGAACAGATCTAGCACAAATGAAATAATGGCAGAAGCTAAAATACATATCATCTGTACATCTAATGCATAACACACAGGGTGCAGCATGACAGAGTGGTTACCTCAAACATCCTAATGCTTTTTTTCACTGAGAAGTAAAATACAGCGTGCTCCTTCCTTGCTATGGCAGAGCGAGCAGTGTCATCAGCGCTACAAGACACCATTGCCTTTAACATGTTCCATTGTGTGGATAATGCTTTCAGACCATTTCAATAGATTGCTGGGGTACCGTTTTAGCTGAGTGTGCAGGATGAGGGATGAGGCTGGGAGCTGAGGAGGCGTCTTGAAAAATAACACAAAATGCAGCAGCTCCTCTCCGCAGTCAAGGGAAACAGGCGATAAACTTCGACACACCAGAGAGGAGAATATACACAAAAATACACTCACTGTACAGTACTATTCATATATCTGTATATATACAGACAGATGATCTTTCAGCTCCCTGTGACCCCCATCAACGCCCCAATCTCACCGCTATCTTTCCAATTTCTCTGTTTCGTTCTCTCTTTCTGCAGAGTAGGTCCTTTTTTTCCCGACTGATTGACAAACCAAAGCACATTGCAACTGAAAACCGTGTGTTAGACAAATCATGTATTATCCACACTCTCTCCCACTCTCTCCTTACAGGATCAAGCAAGGGAGCAGAAGAATAGTCTCAATATTTATTCAAATATGTGTGGAGGCCACCAGCAAACATTCAAGCTGAAAGGATATTATAATCATAGTCCAAACACAGTCTGAACCCTGAATCGCCTCCTCCCTCTGTCTCTGCTCCTCTTGTTCTCTCTTCCCTTATCTCTTACTCCATCTGTCCCTGCAGGTAGGGCAATGCCTGCTATGCCCAGGGGTTGAAGGAAAAAGTTATCCAGAGTCATTAAAAAATTGAATTGCTATTGGCAATGAGCTTAATCACTCAGTGGAACATTTGGGTGCAGTAAAACATCCTGTGTGGAGGCCCCCCAGCTAACTACTGTGATTTATGGCTTTATTCCTACATCGTACAGCATCTGTAGGGTGATAGCCGCCTATAGTTGACTCTGACAAACAGATGCGTAACATCACATGTCTCAGCAGTACTTCGCTAGCTCTTCACTGCTAACATTAAAGTTGTTAGGCTTCGCTGGTGAGCTCTGCTCCTCTCTGTGCTTTTATTTTCCTGCAGCAGCCCAAATCACCAGCGTTGAACAGAGAGAGAAACATGAAGGCTGCTTTTGTATCTGTCAATCTTGTAAGTATCTTGTACTTGCTGCATAGTGAGGACAGTTTGGCCAGTCCTCACAGTTTCTATCTGAAGGTTAAGACTGAGGGTTAGGTTTGGGTTAGACATTTAGTTTTAATATGTATGTTAGAGTAAAGGCCTATTGAATGCATTATATCACCAAGGTCCTCACAACTATAGAAGTACAAGCATTTTTGTGTGTGCAACACTGTGTAGGTGGGCAGGTTGTGACAGACCAATCTAAGGAGGCCATGCGTCGGATGTGAGGAGTGTGTGTGTGTCCATCTGATTATGCATGTGTGTTCCACAACTATCCCATTTGTCCTTTGTGTGGCGGTGGGGAAAAGCCATTTCTCCTTTGTTTGGGAATGTTTTGAATTTGATCAGTCACATAAATCTATTCAAAGTCATCTCTGCATGCTGACCTTATAATGGAGGTGGTTGCCAAGCAATTACATGCCTTGCCTTCTCTCTGGCTGAACAAAGAGAAACAAGCCTCGTGTTTTAAACGGATGAGCAGTGAAAAGGTACTCAGCCCCTATTTTACCATATCTAGCTGAAAAGCTGACTGAACAGGGATTTATCACATTTTTGCAGAGGCTCACACATGCACTTAGACGAAATTACACACATGCATACAGTACATCTGCAGGCGGAGACATAGGTACTCATATGCATTCACAGGCTGCTGTCCTTTGTTTGATATGCTGCTTTTAAAAGATTCCATTTCTGAGTGTACAACTGCCGGCAAACAAATTGGGGTTCATCATCTCAAGTGCCACTATTTGGTCAGCTTGTTGCAATTCGGGAACTGCTGTTGCAACATAAAAGGGCTTTTGTAATGAGCCGAGGACATGAACCAAAATTGTTTGTATTTGATAAATGTGTCCATTGTCGCGCTGCAGGATTCCTTATAGAAGGATAATTACTCGCTAAATTGACAGCATAAACATGTTAGGCTTCAAAAACGAGGCGCAGTTTAAAACATTACACATAAGGCAGTTTTGGTATTTTGTAAGACAATGAAATCCTCCTTAGCGACAGATTTCACAAACAAACCTCCGATAGCTGTTTTTGATTAGTTTGGCGTCCAACTCTCGAGCTTACTGACGAAGCAAAAAGACCATCTCTCCGTACTCTTTTTTTACTCCTTCTTTCCTCAATCCCACTCGGCCCTCCCTCATTCCCTCAGTTGCCAAAGATTGGGCAGGGGACCAAGAAGTTGACTTAGAGCTGTCTGTGTGCTCGCTGGCTCCTCGCTGGGATGGCAGTGAAAAACAAATGACTTTATATCTCTGTCCCTGCAGGAAACGCCATTCAGGCCTTTGGTTATGGGATAGACAACATGCAGACCAAAAACGTGTCCGTCCCAGGTCCCTCAGCAACGACGAAGACGGGCTCGGATTGGTCGACAGGCACCTCAGAACCTCCCTTTGTCACCATCCCAAAGGTAACAGGTTTGCATCGATTTATATGTAAAATGTAATGCAGAGTCATTATATAGTGGCTGCTTGTCAATCAGGAAGGCTTTTGAATCAAGAGTGTTAATCCTGGAGTCTATCACATCATATATAGGTTGCTCATTCTGTGAAATTTCAACAGAAATGATTTTTTTTGTTGTTACACCAAAAATATACCCATACACGCACAATTTCGTACATTTTCACTAGTTTCCAGCAACTTCTTTGCATAAATTTTACAAAATGAAGCCATTACAAGAAGAACCACAAAAACACTCCACTCCGCTGCCATGAAAGGAGGATTTTGTACAGAGGCAAAATCATGAAGCTCAACACACTGCGCCATTCACATTCACATCACATTCAATCTCTATGCTTGTTAAAGCAATTGGCACATCAGAACAGACGCTTTATGATAAGACAGTTTATGCTACACCCAAGATGATGACATTTGGTTGAAATATTATATTTCTCTCTCACACAATGAAATAGTGAAAGAAATGGGAGGTGGGGGTTTTAATCTGGATTAGAGGTTCTAAAATACTGGCCCTGGGCCTGTTCTCTGCTGAATGCCGTCTACTCTGAAGACTGCAGTCAACTCGGCTCTAACCGAGTTCACCGTCTGGAACAGAAACACATCACTCTTTGCTGTGCTACAAAAACACACGTGTGTTTGTCTTTAATAGAACTGCACTTCATTCTCTTTTCAAATAAAATGTTAAAATGGCAGAAGCATATTGTCGGCCAAGCCTCCCTCCCTCTGTCTCTCTTGAACAGGACAGAAATATTTCACCACACTTTGGGCCAATGAGATATTTTTCTCTTTTCTATTCTTTTTTTTTTTTTATCTAGCTGTTGAATTTGATTAGTTTTCCCAATGAAATATTGCTCTGTTTTACAGATGTATTTTAGATGTGCCGTGCAGCCTTCTGGTGTAAGACTAATGATGTTTTTCACCTTTGCAGGAGACCTAGTTACCCAGCTTGGCTGTCTCAGACACTGTAGTATAAAACTGTACTTTTTAAAACCTGCTACAGCTGTTGCTGCTGCTGCAGTTGATGTTAATGTTATTTTTCAGCAACTATTACAGATATGCACAAAATCCAAGCAGCGTGCAGTGTTTATGAATGCAAATTTGCACACTGAATGAATGACTCCCATTAAGACATCTATTTTGAGTAATTCCAGGGGCTTTCACAGCCATTAAATGGTCACACTGCACCCGAGTCATGCAGCATTGTCCTTTACGCCGAAGTCCTCATTGTTGTGAAGACAGCAAATTAAAACCTTAAAAATGTTGCGAAGAGGAGAATTAATGAACAAGCACCACCGATAACAATAACAGTGCATAATGTTTGGGAAAGGTGTCGGAGAGAGAGGGAGAGAGAGAGCACGAGGGAGGATGGCGAGGAGGGATTGGATGGTGGAATTGCTCTCTCCAAAGGTTCTGTGTGTGTATGTCAGTATTGATGCACCGCTCTGTGCCTGTCTCACTGCAGCGTGGTGTTTAATTTATTGTAAAAATGGTAATTAGGAAACAATAAGACGTGTGATTACTCAAGCAGGAAGTTTATAATTAGAGAGGGAGCTGGTAGGGACATTTTGGGCGGCCCTGCGTTCTCAGACAACTATTCCTGGCAATTAAAACTTGTCAAACTTCCCTGGCAGATAAATTGGGGGAGTGTTGTTATGGTATGAGTCCTATTGGCAGAAGACTGACTGTCCAAGGCTGTAAATCTTACAGCAGCCAGCGCAGGCCCCGTAGCACCACGTGCATGCACACATGTGTACAAATAGTCTGGGTAACAGAATACATTGCATTTTGTGATGGATGGACGACAAACGACCTATTCTTTGAAGCACAGTCAGAGGAGAGGGAGTATAGGAGAATCTGCGGTCTGTGACTAAGCCTGTTCATGTCAGTCACACCGCTCTCCTATAGTGTAGAGAGTATTTTCAGCTAATTTAGATGCATAATTATTCAAAATGTCAGAGCCAGTGGTTGTGGGCTTTATCCCATGCTCAGTGAGTAAACATGTGGGCTGAAGCTTGGTCCTTTGAGCTTTGTAAGTGGGGTAGCCATCACAAGTCCTGCTTTGTTTGCATGGAGAAAAACAATAGTTCTCCCATATATTAACACGGTTGTATAGAGTTTAATGAAGGCATTTAATGCTTTCTTTGCTATATTCCCAAGGTTGGTATGGGCCTCACAGATAAGATGGATTTTGCGCGTCTTATAATTGTAATCCTGATTTGAATTTTAATGTCCTCACTTCACAGATTCTTGAATAAGCAACTGTTTAAGTTGAATTTTATTGCATTTTCACTTTCATTTTCAATGTAATATAAACCAACTTGTGTGTGTGAAACCACCCCCACAGCCTCATAACCAGTGGGAAGCTGGTGTTGTCTGTATTCCCATGTAACGCTGTCATGTGATGATTTTCAGCTCAATTGAACGGGATTGATTGTGGACAGAAACTACGTAATTCAGGGTTACTCGATAACTAGCCTCTGGAGATGCAACTCTAAATTTGTGCTGACTGATAATGAAATCACTCACAGTCTGCATGTGTAGTAACAATGTCTTTTCATAACAGTTTCAAAAAATACTGAACATTTTCCATCCTCTCTCTCTCTCTCTCTCTCTCTCTCTCTGCATGTGTTAAAGCATAAGTAAATGAGTGTGTGTTTTGACATTGTCTGTTTTCTGTCACGGTGCATGCATGTGTATGCATGTGTTTGTGTTTTTAGACACGTGTTTATGTGCGTGTGTACTTCCTCTCATCCTGAGTGTATGTGTGGATATTGGCTGCAGCCAGAGATCTGGACTCATGTCAACAGGCTGCTGCCACACATCACTGCCCTTGCTAATTAATTGGCTTTTAGTCGCGGATGTGTTTGGTGTATTGTCAAGCTACCCATAGCTTTCTCCTCCCCCCTCTTTTTTTGGCAACTGTCATTTGACCATTTCTTTGTAGAGCACAGAGTATGCACAAGCCCAGGTACTGCGATAACTGCAGCTATTTTGGATACCCCTCCTCCCTCTCCCTCCTTCGCTTTTCCCTTTACAGGAAAAAAAACATGCCTGTCCTGTTAAAATAATTCAACGCTATTTCCTGTTTCATTATTTATTTTCTCGTTTATATGTTGCCTTGTTCTGTTGGAAGATGAGGTGCTGGTAGATAACATCTGAGTAGATGTTTTTTTCTGTGTTCAGGGAAATGGACCAAAGTGCAATCTCTGCAAAGGTTACATTGGTGAAGATGAGTTGAGGGGATGGTGGTGGATGAGGAGGAGGAGGAGGAGGAGGAGGAGAAGAAAATGTTTCATGTTCCTTATGATGTGCCTCTGTATTGCTGTGCTGAACTGAAAATGGTGCCTCTGCAAATTGAGCGAGACTACTTTAACTTGGAGGCAAATGGTTATGCTTTGTGTTACAAGAATCCAAGAAAATTGAAAAAGTATTCAAAATGCTAACAATTTTATGGAAAAGCACATAATAAGGCCATTGTAGTGTGGATATGACAGTGGAACTCTGGGGGCCATAGAGTTTAATATCTGGACTGATGTGTTCCTACTGCTCTGTTCCATTATATGAACAGTAGGGTAACTGCATGGCTTTCTCTCAGTTTGCACTCTGTACATAAGATTATTTTCTCTTGTGCATAAAAATAAACACTGTACAGTTTTTATTGTGCTGCATGCGAGGGGTCTTGCGAGTGTTTTGTTCGGCCTCTTCTTGCTGTAATTTATGCCTTATGAAATATTGAAAGTAATCCACAGCTGCTGCTGGCTTATGTAGTGTGTGTTTGGCTTGGTAGCATGTTTTTTCTTGTAAATAAAGTCTGTAATGATAGCTTTAAAAACTGTTTAGAGACTTGCTGGCACAACCTAAAAGAGTTTTAAAAAAAAGGAAAAAGTTCTCACAAGAAGCTTTCCTTTGTTGCCAACTTGTTTAAGAAGCGGAGAGCATACTAAGCAGCAGGGGCTTGAAATATACTTCACATATCAAAACATTTGGTGGATCAAACACTTAATGTTGGTGCCGAAGTGGGTCTGCCATGGATACATCTCATTTCTCACTCTTACTCTGACTTTCTGACTCCTGCTTTCTCTTCTCCTCGGCTCTGACCCTGTCCTGCCTCACCTCGCTCCTGTCTCCCCCCCTTCTCCTCTCCTACATCAAATGCCAGCGCAAGAAAGCAGCACGAGTGACTGAGTCATGTCTAACCTTTACACATCTCTCTCCCTCTCTGTGTCCCTCTATCTGCCCAGTATCCTGAACCAGGAGCCGAAGGCTTGGGCAAAACCCGGGGCCTGCCAGAGGATCACTCTGCCTGTCTGCGTGCCAACGTCTGGGCTCTGGTTCCCGGCCTGGCATTGGCTCTGTTCCTGGCCCAGCATGCCTTATAGGAGCGCCAGGAGGAGAAAAAAAAGAGGTCATCCACCCACAAGCTGATCCCAAAAGCAGAAGGTGTTATTTCTCAGACTGATATTAAGAAGGCAGAATCTCTGGGCAGTTGACATAAATGGCATTTGTGAAAGAAGAAAACAAAAAAAAAAAAAGAAGAAGAAAGAGGTGGAAAATATAGAAATTTTACAATTGTGAATTTGTTGTTCATTTTGATGTATTGTTAGGGCGGACCACAACTGTGATGAAGCACATAGCTTTAAAAAAAGGAGCCGCGGTACGAGAGGCCACAAAGGCCGTTTTCTGGGAAGGACTCTCCTTCTGACTGATACACAAAAACCTGGAGGACTGAAGCTGATCACGTCAAAGACTTCTGCGCATTTCTCACAGGGACAGAGGGAATGAACAACATAATTAACAGACAGGATCGACAGTAAAGAAATTGTTGTGGAGAGAAAGAGAATGAGGTGAACGGGGTAGAGCGAGAGCGAAACGAGACTGAGAAAGAGACATATTTCTCCTATCAGTCACACTTTTTTTTGTCTTGAATTGGTTCTCGACTTAATCTTCTCTTGGATGAACAGACCACAAATTTAAGGGAGGGGATGGGGGATGATTACGTTCTGTCTCTTCAACACAAGTGTAAACTCTAAACTGTAAATCCTACTCAGTGTTCTAAGTGTTGGTATAGTATCCGTGACCATAATCAATCTAACGTACAGCTCTTTCATTTGGGCGCTGCAGTACTAAACTTTTTTCGGCAGGCTGCGAAAAAGAACTAAAGACGACAACGTTACCAGTTAATGGTTCTTCGGTCATTTGAGATGTTGTTGTTGATGAATGTGGGTGTTCGCCATACGTCCACCTGCACATGTGTATATTTCTGTCTCTATGTATATAAACACCACTTTTCTTTCATTCAACCGAATGATATCTCCGGTACCTTGAATGGACATTACTGTACGCTAAGACGACGCCGTATTGAGTGTTGGTACTAATGGAAGGCCTTCATTATCTGCGTTTCTATTTGTCTATAAAAGTTTGATCACAAAGAATGTATACAGGGATGAGATTAAACGTGCTCAAACTGCTGGGAAAGCCATAACCTGTGTGCGAGTATCATACTGTGTTCACAGAGTGTGCGTGTGAACTATTATTACAAAGTGTGTGCGCCTGTGTTTACATGCAGGCGAAAAGTAGCTTATAAGAAGCTGTTTAAATTGCCAGTGTGGGAGTTCATCCTGCCCCCCAGAGAGCAGAGGTTATGATGCATGGTATAATTAACTTGGAGGGGTTTTTGAGAGGAACGACCAGCCACCAGTTTGGGAGAGTGTTTGTGACCCAGTCTTTCAACTCTATTGTTCCCATAGAATGTTTAAACGTCCTCTGTTATAAATATCCGTACTTTACATACATATTATATATATATATTATATATTTACATATTTCAATACATATAACACATACATATGTAAAAGACATCCCTCAAAAAGTCCATTTTTGTCCAATGTTCATATGAAGCTGCCTTCGAAACAGTGTTGTGAAAATGAAATCATTTGAAGGAAGAGTTCGAGATTTTAGGAGACACACTTTCAAAATAAGATGAGAAGATTGATACCACTCTAGTATTTGTAGGCTAAGTAGCTTAGCTTAGCATAAAGGCTGGGAAAAGGGGGAAACAGCCAGCGTGGCTTTGTCCAAAGGTGACCAAATTTCCCTACCAATGCCTCCATACCGGACTAATTAACACACAATATCTTGCATGTTTAGTCTGTACAAAAACAGAAAATGTATAAATGATACATTGGTTATTTACTGGACCTTTGTACGGAGGCCCTGTTTCCATTCTTTCTGATAAGATAACCACCTGCTGGCTTCATACTATACTATACTTCATACTTCAACCAAACTTACTTTGGACAAAAATGTACTTCTAAAAGGATGGTCTCAGTTTTTTTTCAAGTACTTCAAATACCCAAAGTTATTTACTGTAATCATTTGTCCTGCACACACTGACTATGACCCTTCTTGAAAACTAACTTTGAAAGACACCACCTTGATTTTTGCACAGAAGCTGGACTGTGGATTTTGTCCCCTCCTGTTGGAGTCATGTTAGAAAGAGATCTGTTCACAGCCAGTGTGGACAGCAACCTTTTCAATATGCATATGGGCATGTGAGTGTAATATTAAAAATCTTAACCTATCCTTTAAAAACCCTCTGACCAGTTCATGCCGGTGAATTTATAGCATTTCAAGTGGAAAGTCTGCAGTGGGCAGATTTCACTATTTCAAACTAGAGGAGCTGATGTTTTCAGCCAATCAGCAGCGTCCACCCATGACAGCACTTATATCGAGATATAGTGTCTCTATTTCATATTTACACACTATCATTTTACCGATGATGTATTGTTTTTCTTTTCAAAACATGAACCTTCTGCCATGTGCTGACACAATATTCAAACTTCCTTGAACATGCTTGCAGATGAAATGTGTATTTTCCCATGTTTGTGCATAATTAACTTTTCCCTGCGGTGAACAACTGTTTCTGATCCACAATCAATGCTTCCACCAAAATGTTTACGTCTCTAGGCGGCAGCCAGTACAGTGTTGTGCCACGTAAATGCCTGCTACTGAACCAAACAGCTTTATGTTACAGGCTAATTTAGAAAACGTTTACAATCTGTCACGGGAACAGATGTAAAATTTAAACTCTGCTCATTGTGTTATTGTTAGCCGTTGTTGTGCCGTATACAGTGTGGTGAGGTCTGGCACAAATTACAGTGATTACCTAAACTGGTGCGTTTACTGCTCTGGCCTTGAGAGAATATAAAGTATCAAACGCTTGAATGTAATATGTGCAATTTTTCATCGTATGTTCCACATTCAACTCATGTGAACAGCAGCACCGTGTTTGATGCTTTGGCTCGTTCCTGTGTTTTGGATGTCAAAAGGCGACTGAGCTAAAAAGTATAGAGACAGCTCCGTTTTAAAGATTTTCCCCAGTCTTATCATTTCAAAAAACCCAAAGTATTCTGCAACACATCTCAAGCATCTTTCTTGTATCAGATATTGTTCCTGACAGTGTATTGAATTATAATGCAGCCCTGTAAACATTTACAAGCTGCTCTAAATTACCCTCAAGATGATGATTTACAGATATAGTTGTCCAAGGTTTGAAAAAACCTTGGTCTTGTGTACAAAGCAGATACATTTAAACAAATATATCTTATCAACTATATAAAAAAATATTGACAGTAAAAGTCAGGCTCAATGTTTGAGAATCAAAAAACATCTTACATCAACGTTAAACAATTTCAGAGGGAGAGATCCATCAAAGATGAAGCAGAGCTGCCAGTTCTCCGGCAGCCTGGTCGTCCATAATGCAATACAACCATAATATAGTGCAGACCCCATCACAGACACAAGCCAGTGCTCGAGACTGTTTCTCCAACACAGACATGGGTTCTTTTCATAGGATGGAAAACCTCATTATTTTTCCAAGCTTACATTTTCATATTGAATTAAAAATACAGTGTGCTTGAGTCGACTATGAGATGTGTTTGTTGAGTTTGACACTTTGGCCCTCCTTTACCTGCAGTCGCTTACACCTCTATGTATTTTACATTGTGCCTGAATAATTTAGAGCTCTACAGCAGGATTATTACTGGGAGAAGGTAAAATGCAAACAGACTGCAGCATTTGTGCCTGGATGATAACAAGAGTTTGGTGATGTTTCTGGGTTACGTGCTGTGAGAAGTCACTGACTGACGCTTCAAACTTTCAGTGTCATGGGGAGCCAGATAGAGTTTTCGAGTTGCCGTAGAGTTGCCGTAAATGTAAATCACAACATCTACCTGTTAGCGGTATATTGAGTTCCATAAATGCGACATGAAAGTGAACTTGCGCCCTGCTGTGTGTATTTCACAATCTGCTCAATCAGGACATTTACAGCTAAAAGCTCTCTGGGCTTCCTGTTTACGCAGCTGTCACCAGAACAATGCTGTCTATACCTCCCTGCCTATTAATCAAAATTTGATTTGGTCAGTTTGTTGCTTACTTTTCAGAAAAAATTGATGACGCAGCCTGAGTGATTATATAGTCAGCTTCCCATAAAGGCGATCAAAACTGGCAGATAAATTAAGGGTTTTTGACATGTGGGAAATTCAAATAAACTGATCAAAATTCAAACCTCCCTGGAGTGGGTCTGAGTTTGGGGTGAAAAAGACGGCAGATGAGCAGTTCTTACACAGCTTAAAGAATGTATATGCAAGAGACCTGCACGACACACAGCACAATTTAGAGACGTATCAGGGGTTTTATGACAGATATTACTGGTGCGGGAGCGCAGCGATGGGACGGCTTGAAAAGAGGCAGAGTACTTTGATAGGAGAAAAAAGTGAACGGTAGCAGCAGGGTTTGGGTGTTAAATGTAAAGCCAAAAATGATATGGTTGCCTGCATGATGATAATTTAAGCCACTGAGACAGAAATGCGTCGGACATGTGTCTGTGTGTGTTGAACAAAGTCCTCAACTTTAAAGCACAAAACAGTTGCAGAGTTGCTACTTTTGCCCCTTTTGCAGACTGTGTTTTGACACCCAGTGTGTGTTCAGGCTCGTCTTCTGTGTGTGAACGAAAGGTAGTGTTCACATGGATTGGGAGGGAGTTAAAAAAAAAAAAAATCTTGAAACAGGAAATATGCAAGGAGAGCATTTTTTTTTTTTCAAAAGGAATCCTTATGGAGTCCAGTTTGTTTCTTCTCTTTACAGACGGGTAGAAGAGGAGAAGCGGAGGGGTTTTGGGGGCACGGGAATAAGAAAGCAGCAGGTAGCTGTACATTTCACAGTTGATTAATGAGTCAGTGGGATGATGTCTCTTATCAACACTCTGCACATGGCGGAGAGAGAAGAAAGGTTTACTGGGGGACTAGGAATGCTCCAATCACAGACGGCTCCCGCTGCCGTCCCATCATTCCTTTCTGTGCTCACCCACCTGTTTTTGTGGGGCTCTCTTCTTCTCTTCTCCACAGCAGTTTGCAGCTGATGCAACTGAACCCCTTACCCCAATGTTCGGCGAGGTGCCAATGAGTTTTGTCTGAAAAGATCTGTGTCTCACGGTCTTTGTTTGGAGATTAGCACAGGAACTGATGTAAAAGCTTGTAATAAGTTGTTAATGTGGCTTATGTCATCATGCAAGAGAAAAGTATAGTAGGCTGCCTGCTGACAGCCGAAAACGATCTGCCAGTAAAATATTTGGTAATAGTTACAGATGTGCTTGAAAATATATCACTTTTACGCTTGATAGAACTGGATGTCTGATATAAACTCCTGTTTATCAAGTTGGATACGCAGCCTGGATGTGTTGATTCTTGATAAATATGTATGGCATGCACTAATGGCTCTCAAAACCACTGCGATATGAGCTGAGAATGATAGTTCTTTCAACGCCTGGGCAGAAAAAAATCCCAGCCACAGCATGTATCCTCCGCACTGTAATACACCGTGAAAATAAATCACAGGGAAAAAAAACTGAGAAAAGAAAGAGCAGCAGACAAATAAATTCAAAGTAATGGACTGCTCATAATGTTGTGTGTAGTACAGTATATATCCTTGTGAGATTAAATACTACTTTAATGCCGGCAAAGGAATGTTCAGATGTTTCTGTCACAAGCCAAATTATTTTCTTTGTGCTTTCATTTGTTCCACTAAAGGTGTTAATATTTTACTATAATGGGAGAAATCCTTCCCGTCTGATTGATTTGCAATACGATATTAATGGCAGCTTTAAGGGATTTAAGTGATAAGAGAGAGACAGATGCGACACCAGTGAGTCTAGCTTCCTCTGGATTGACTGTGGGGCTCGCCTATTGTTGTCGAGAAGACTTTTTGTCTCGCTCAGACAAATCAGACAAGACAGAGATATATAAGAAACATAAGGAAGAGGGATGTGAAAGCAGTAGCTGCACAGTAACAGGGTTTGCTCGTGCCACCGTTTTCTTTTCTCTGAAGTTTGCATATTATTATTGTAGGAGAAGGAATAATAATACCTGACACTAAAAATGAAAAAGGGCAAACCCTCCAAGTCTTAATCAGGCAACATGGGATGCTCTTGTTAGATTCGTTTTGCTGTTCCAGCTGATACGACAGAAGTTTTTAAATTACAAAATCTTGCTTATTAAAACGTTATTAGAAGCATGCACTTCCACCGAATGTATTTTTCAAACGCATTAAATAAAAAAAAAAAGGTTGGCCAAAGCAGCACCCAAGTGGTTGCGGTTCCAGATGGCAGCGAGATGTAATTGAAAAATGTGAACTTCAATACCCCGCATTCATGCAACCCAAGTGGTGGCTGTGCACAAATATTTCTGCCTCTCCAGTGAATTTCCTGTAGTGCAAGACAAATTTGATCAATATAAATGACACATCTGCGGCGTGACCTTTATTAACATTAAAAATATCAATCCCGAAAAATCATTTATACATGAAATATATCTGTCCCTGTCAAGAGAAATATTTTAATCAATGCCTAAGAAATCACGTCTCGTCGAAAGTCATTCATGATATAATGGCAGCAGCGTGATACAGTGAAAAGTGGCCCTTTCATACCCAGGTTAGGTCTGTGAATTCTATGAAACAAAATGTTTTTGAACAGCAGACCGTTTTGAAAGAAACGTTGGAATCCTTCAGATATCTTAGTCTGAAAGAGCCAATGTCTGATGCATTTGAAAAAGTTAAATGGTTTGAAAAATTGTGAGAGTTCTTCAGACTTTTCTATTACTTCAGCTGACTGTTGAAACAAAAAAACTTTGGAGAGGGATGACAGCTCTGCCAGACGTCGCTGTCCTTCGAGTCTATTCACTGTCCGGTCAAGTTGGTTTACCCTTCAGGAGACCTTTGTGCACATGAAGTGTCTCTGATGGATGGCAGTGTCATGTTATGTATGCAATACTTTCTGAAATGACTCAGTTGTGTCAGTATAGCCAATTCAAGTATGACAGAGATACTAGTTTTGCAAGTAAGAGATGGCAAAATCTGCATGTTATTGGAAAAGAGCCAATTGTATCTCCTTCTATTTAACACAGAGTAAATGAGAAGAACGTGTATATTGATTTTGTTGAGAACACAAAAGGCTTTTCTTTTTCCATAAAATGATGTCTTAATTGTTAAACTGCCTCTGTCGTTAGCTCTATAAGAAATCTCATGACACGCCGTGCGACAAGTGAAAATTGCATGGAGGAGAGAGACTGTAATTGGAAATCAAAACAAGGGCCATATATCTTTTTAAGCAAACACCTTCGTTGTCTGGCGAGAGGGGAGTGGACAGCAATATTGAACCAGACCACTTGAGATGCAATTCCTTGCTCCATTGAAGAAAGACTGGACATTTCTATTGTCAAGACCAAAAAAAAAAAAAAAAAAGTGAAGGTGAAAGAAAGGGGGTGGGGGGGGGGGTGGGGGCAGAGAGGCATCAGCAAGAACAAAGAGGCGTTGGAGAGAGTGCGGGAAGGAGGGAGAAGAGGACTCAGGCTGGTGGAGCTGTGAAACAATCCGATATAGATTCTGCCATGGCTGTACGACTTTGACTGCGTCATGCTCATCCCCCTGCCTCTCACATGTGGGGTGGTTATTGATGCAGCCGTCATATCCAGGCTGAACATCTGTAATGAAATTCTACTCCTCTTATTGGATTTGGCGATGGGATCTCTGTCTCTCTCACAGCTGTTGTCTGGCCTTTATTGTACAGTCACAGCCATCCTGTGGAGGGCACATACATACACACACAACACACAGTGCTGTATGAAGTCCTCCGCATGGGGATTATATTGCTGCTCGCCACTGTAGGTATTGTTTACCCTCTCTGGATTGGCGTGTTTTTACGGTATTTTAATACTGTTTTTCATTCTCAGAAGAATGTTGAGAATCGAATCTGGAGTTAAATTTTTTTTGCGCTTTTGTGAAAACATATTACTCTTTCAAAAGGCAGAATGCAAACATAATGGACACAGGCGGCAAGAGAGAAAAGCAGGAGTGGAAACTAGAACCAGAGTTGGTATCAGCAGTTGCTGCAGGCGGCATCCAACAATAGGTGGCTGGTGAGAAGAGTTCTGCAAGTGGCATTATGGTGGGTGAGCAGGAATGTAGTGGTAATAGAATAAAATAGAGACTAGATTTGAACAGAATAGAATAAAAGATGCAGCATAATGCAAAGCAAATTTATGAATAATTTATCAGTAATGCACTCAAACGGAATCTGAATATTACAGTGGACTTCATGAAGAGCCATCGTGGCCACAGGAGGAGCTTTCATCCAAATTTCCAAAGGGAGTCCAAAAAAAAAAAAAAAAAAAGGAAAGGCGGGAGAACAAAAAAGAGGGACAGCACAAACGGAGCGAGGAGACAGAGTATAAAATTCACATGACAGGTCTCGTTATCTTGAATGCAAATGCCGGCTGTGTGTTTGCTGGAGTGACACATTGGTTCTTTTATTGATAAATTGAGGACCACTATGCTATAATGCTACCAATATACTTTCAGGGGCCCTGGTAAAGAACCAACTCTAAAGGCATAGATGATGACAGACTGTTTAGGCTGCCGCTCATTACTCTTGCACCTCCCGTCCCAGAGCGTTTACATGTTTATGACGTACGCATAGCGAAAGATTCATTACTCCTGCTGCCTGTGGTGATTTAAAATGGTACGGGTGGATTTTTGGATTACAGGAGTTCTCAAAAAAAAAAAAAAAAAAGCTAGGCTTTTTCTCATTACTGGATTATTTGAATTTCGAGCAGATGACCCAACAAGACACCTTCTGCAGATAAAACAAAAACAGCAGCAATACACTGACAATTTTTGTCAATTCCACTTGGCTTTAGCAATCTCCTGTTTTAGGATTTTGATTACATGATTACAGTGTTTCCTAAATGAGGTGGGAGGAATGAATTGTTTCTCAGCAACCCCTTTGAAAGTCTACTCATTATATTTTCTGCACTCCTTTGTTGATTGAAATTTATCTTGTGCCAACATTTTCCATGATATATCATTTCTACATATTCTTTATGTAATCCCGCAGTATCTAAAAAAATCATGCATACAAGACAGTGTAAAGTGTGAAATCCACTATGCAAATATATTCAATCCATACCTCTGCATTGAAGGGGCCAATACAGGGGCATCTCTCTGTGGACATGCTCGCACTGTGTATAACTGAATGCGTGTGTCTTCCAGACTTGTAATCATATTTACATGAACTGTACATATTCCAGCAGGAGGGCTGTGTGAGACCCTATCACTGGGGAGGGTCTTTGAAGGCCAACCTCAGTAAAGCATTACTAGTATAAAGGGGGGAAAAAAGAGCAGTCCAGCAGCGTGTATCTTTCTACAAGCATTCAGAAAAAATTATTTTCACTGAAACTTCAGAGACTCACATCCTGCTGCATATCTGAAGGAGATACACAATTCATTGCATTTCTTTCCCCCTTTTTCTTGCTCTCTGAAGAGTCAGTGTTTGCCCCTCACCGAGGGAGCTGCAGGGCTGCAACCTACTTCCCCTGGACCAATTAGAAGATTACTCAGCATATGAAATACTGTACACTGGTGCTTCATCAATTACCGTAAAACAGAGGATTTCACTGCTCAGCAAATCTGCCGCAACTGTGCCGGTGGTCTTATTTATTTCCTGGCGTTAACAGTCATATCATAACCAACCGAAAATAATATTAATGAATTATAAATATTTAATTGTGCTGCACAACCAAAATGCAGGGGGAACACTTGGAGGTCTGGACTTGTTGTTGGAGCAAAGTGGCCATTATTGGCGATCACTCATTATGACTGAGGTGACATGTCAACTTATCAAACAGCATTGACAAAAATGCATTCTTATAATGAATATTACATTTGTCAGTATCAGCAGCTAATAAATTAGAAACTCTACTGATGCAGCGTCTCGACATTGCATTAATTACCTTAACCAAGAAGGGAAAGGGGGAGATAAAAAGGAGAGTTTGCCACCTTAACGTCTGATTTCTAGTGCTGATATAAATACAATGGAGTTAGCCTCAGATCAAAAACTACAGTGAAAGCGTGGGCAGAGATTTATTTAGTGAAAGAAAGTCTGGGTAAAGGTGAACATCATAAAAAGCTCAGTGCAACGGTAGAGAGCAGCTCTGGGAATCTGTGTGTGTATGTGTGTGTAGCCTCGCGTAAGGGTGTGTTGAAGCTTGTATTTTTAGGTCTTTGCCCAAGGCCATTGTACTACCCTGAGTCTGTGTACTTTATGTATGCACTGAGGCATAGAGAGGGAGGGGAGGCAGGGAAGGAGGAAGGGGGGGGGGTGAATGAGGGAAAGAGAGGACCTGAAGGTGGGAGGGATGAATGGATGGAAGAAGAGGTAGTGCTCACCCCACCCCCCCCTACCCCCACCCC
>JBBMOC010000037.1:3402196-3467417 GCA_037975185.1 Centropyge bicolor | reverse complement strand
ACCCCCCCTCTTACACCCACACATCAGGCGGGGCGGAGATAGGGGGAGAAAAAAAATAGGGGGGGGGGGGGGGCATACAGGGAGGAAGAAAAAATGAAAGGTGGTGTTGGGGGGGGCATGTCTTACAGATAGTGATGAGAGGAGGGAGTCCTATATATACTGTGTGGATGTGTGTGGTGGAGTATTGGAGAAAGCAAGAAAAATGGGGGTGGAGGGGGGAGCAGAGACCAAGAGGGGGGAAAAAAGACGCAAAAAAGTGAGAAATCAGAAACCTGGCTGAAGGTTGTTTTTTTTTCACCAAGTCAGTTTTCTGTGCTCTCTCTCTCCTACTATAGCAGTTATGTGAATACTGATATAACACATACCTATAGGGTTGCACTTACGATGGAGTTCTTAAGACGCAGCCAAAGATCAAGTCATGACTACTCCTTCTGCATTGTGAAGACAGACTGAAGAACTGAAAACACTTAGTAAACATCTTCATCTGTATAATTTACGACAAGAAATCTTTGTTATAAAATATTTCTACTCATTATCTGGACTCTATTAAGAAAAAGTTTGACATTTTTGGAAATATGCTCATTCGCCTTCTGGCAGAAACTCTCATTTCTGTCCACTAAATTTGGGGATACAGCGAGCAGCCGGTTAGCTTTGCACAAAGACTGAAAACAGCTTGGAATGACTCTGTCTAGTGGTCACAAAATCTGCCTAACATCACCTCTAAAGCTCACTAATCAACATGTTATAATCTGAAAAATGAATACCAAGAAACTGAATATGAATATTATGATTTGCCTTTTTGTTTACAGGATTTTTTGGTGGATTATTTCTTGGACGGGAGCGGTAATTTCCTGGGTGGGTGGATTTGGTTACCGTTGTTTCCCCCCCCGTTTCCAGACTTTGTGCAAACTCGTGCCAACCATCTGCTGGTGGCTTCATGTGTAATGGACAGATATGAGAGTGGTATCAATCTTCTCATCTCAACTCTGAGCAAGAAAGCAAATAAGTGTATTTGCCAGACTGGACTATTCTTTCAACAGCATCCAATTAATTTGGACTTTTTTTTTTATAATAAAGTTTTCCTGCAGTTTGAAGTTAAATATCAGCTTGGCACAAATATTGGCTGGGATGTCCATCATCTGCCCACCCAGGAAGTTACTGCTCCCAAGAAGGTGAACAATCTTGCACTAACCCCTTGTAAAATGGCAAAATGTTATTTTCATACTTTCTTGTCTTGATTAAACAAACTAGATATTATATGTTAATTAGTGATCTTAAGAAGAGCTTGAAGACCGACTGTGTCACCAGAGCCATGCTGTTTCCCCATGTCTTTGTGCTAAGGTAAGGTAAAGCCTGAAGTCTTATAATTAAAGGATAGATCTGAGAATTGTATTGATCTTCCTGTCTAATTCTCCTCAACAAAGCAATTAAGCATATGTCTGAAAGTATTGTGCGATTCTTTTAAGCTAGAACTGCACAACCGGGAGGCTTGACTCATATATGGTGAGTCAGTCTGTATCCAAGAAATCTACATGCCTTTATCATAAATTCATGCCGGCTCTCCATCAGCGACGTGATGAGTGCCTCGCCTTTCACAAAGACATCAGTGGAGCCTCCATGAGATGGAAAGAATGATAAAGATGTAGAGCCGGAGAGAGAGGAATACGGTAAACATTTCATGGAAAAGCAGGGAGGAGGGGTGATTAATTGAGGAGGTCAAGTACGCTGAAAGAGAAGACTGCTGCTTGTTGATGCTCGCAGCTAATGGGGGAAGACAATAAGACAATAATGGACCAAACACAAAGCTGATTTGTTCTCGTAGAAATAGTCCCTCAAAGCGCTTCCTGTCAACGGTAGTGCTGTTGTGCGTGTCTGTTGCTTTTATTTTAAAGGGAGATTTCTCTGAAGCCTTAAGGTTCCTTATGTTTAACATCCATCCAACATTCAACACTTTCACAGCTAATACACTGCAGACCACATCATCCAAGGCCAGGGCATTCAAAAACTTTTCATAATCCTTGTTGGCCTTCTGATCTAAATGATTCATTTAAGTGACTAAATAGACGTTGAAAAAGTGAGTACATTTGAATATATTACAGAGTAAAAAGCAAAGCAAAGGTAGACTATTGCTTTGGTATTCTGAGGACAAGAACTCTAGCATGGAGACAGTGAATATTTTTTGGTACAAACCATATGATGCATAATCAGATTGCAAAACTGCTGGCTGGAATTGTCTTTCTTGTGGGTATCTTTACTTTAATCTTCAGCCAACTGGGACATTCAATCCACCGATAGAGGAATAACGATACACCTTTGGGAAAGGGATTGAAACCGCGAGGAGGTAAAGACGGGGGGGAAAATCCCAACATCCCAAACTACGGTGTTCAAGTGACAGCGAGCGTGACAGAGCCTAAAATTTATTATGATATCTATTTTCACTCACTGTCTCTTCTCATTTTTCACTCTCCCACCACCCACATGTGTAAGTTCGAAGTCCGAAGTCGAACTATTTTCATTTTCAAACTTGCAGCTACAGACTTGTGAGGCTGTTCGGAGAGTTGCAGCACTGTGGCTCTCAGCTCCGTCCCCCCGCAGCACTTAGGTCTAATGAGTTGAAACGAAAAGGAGACCAACTGCTGACGTTAGTGGCTGAGCATTAGCTTGAACCAGGCCCCATGCAGACCCACTTATCTGTAAATCACCTGTGTTCTGCAGACCGTACGGCCAATTATATTGAGCTAAACCAGTACACCAGAAACAAATCAGAACACAGTGTTGTCATCCGCTTGTTCCCAATCCAGAGAGAATTCCTGTTATTTTATTTAACCTTTATCTGCTTATAGAGGATAACTTTATTAGGGTATAATGCATTTTTCAAAATCTGGCTTCTTCCTCACTTGCCCAGCAGGGTCAGTCACCACTGCAACAGGGAAGAGTGTGCAGTGTGTATGTCTGTGTGTATGTGTGTGTGTGTGTGTGTGTGTGAAGCTGCTCCAAGTCATTAATAATGTTCTTTTGGTCTGAAATGATCGAGTTTATTTGAGTTTACTGCACTGAACAGCCGGGCATTAATTCAATCTCTGCAGGATTTTTCCAACAAGATATGTGGGCCGCAGTGGAATAATATTTTTTTAAACTCATGTTCATAGGGCATACTGTATATATTATACTTTATTGGATGAGGAAGTGAAAATGAGATTGAGACATCATTAATAAGTGAGACCTGAGGAAAAATCGAAAATAATGATAATAAGAGAACTGACATACATAAATTAACACAATAATACTAAAAGATTTAATACATTAATTCAGAGAGTTGCATGACAAATTAAAAATAAATGCATTCTACTATATCCATGGTGTTGGCATGAAAAATAAATATGAAATAAAAATTCAAGCATGTTATGTATAACAGTCACACATAAAAACAACACAACCTCTAACCAGGTTTTTTTAATTACCCTATCAATATGTATGGGTCAGGTTTCAATCTACTATGTAAATTATTCTAGAGAAAAAGTATCTGAAGGCTGTCTTTCCCAGATTAGTATTGACTGAACATCCGGTCCTGAGAACGGGTGTTATAATGTCTCGGTCAGAACATTGACGATAAATAAGGTGGTAATTTTTCCTGTAGTCCTTCATAGATGGATACATAAAAGTGCTGATCTGGTTGGACAGAGAGGGAAGACCAGTGTACCTTCTGAAACAAAACACAATGAAGGGTGCCATATGGGTTGTCAGTAAAAAAAAATCTGAGAGAGGTGAGTGATAGACAGCAGCTAGAGGTTTAAGGTTAGAGGTAGGAGCATGTCTATAAATAGCATCACCATAGTCCAGTAAAGAGAAAACTTTGTCTTATCTCTGTTTAAAACAAGTGCAGAATTAAAGTAGTATCGTCAGCATAAAAATGTAATTTACATGTGTTGATGGAAAAACAAAAATTATTTATATAACTGGTGAATAATACTTGACCTAGGTTGGATCCCTGTGGAATTCACTGATAGAAACTCATGATTGATGTATCGTCATCCACTTGCACTCAAAGAGAGTCCATGCCAATATCTGCTCGGCTATTTAGGAGTGAAGTGAAGTGTCGAAAACCTTTGACAGGTTGACAAAAAGACCTGCATTATGCATCTTAGTGTCGACAGCAGCAGAGATTGCGCTAAATTCTGCTCCAAATCCAGATTGTAGGCACTCATGATGGAATATTGGTTAAATAACATTTCAGGTGGTTATTGACTAAAGATTCAAAGATCTTTGAGAGGCAGAGTATACATTGATTTCTTAACTGTCTGCCAGTGACAGGGTCCAGCATAGGAGGGGTTGGAGGGAAATCATGGAGATCAAGGATGATGATATAGGTTGGGGGAGTACGAGAGAGAAACCCTCCAACTTTTTTTGCAGACACTGACTAATAGACTTAACGGGGGCTTTGGGTTTAGCCCCAAGTTGGACCCACTGATCATCAGTGGGAAAAGAGGCAGGAGTAGACAGAACTACAATAGTATCTATTAGCATCTTCTTGGATCTGATATAGCATTTAGTTTCGTCCTTTCAGTTTCACCATCTTGTGACCTGGGCAGCCACAACCATCACAGCCAGATGGTGAGGTGAGTGGAGCCATGATGTCTCAAAGCAGATGAAGTAGACCCGAGGGCTCCAATGAGGACCCCACTGCTGATGTGTATTAATTGTGGCTGGTGAAGTTTCAAGTCTTATAATGTTCCAGCAATTTGATTCGTCTCAGGCGTAAGTGGTGTCTTCTTAGGCAGACAGGGCAGTCCGGTAAGAAGGTAACTTACAGAGGTTTGCGATCGGGACTGATTGGAACAGTGCTGATTAAAATGAAGTTAAGACAGCGTACTCAAAGGAAACTGTAGTCAGAACAAGTTTGTAAAATAGTCTCTGTAACCTCAGGAGTGAAACAGAGCGTCTGCTGTCTTGCACATGTGTGATTATTACCAGTGTGCTGAGAGTGAGTGATCTGAACTCCCGACACTGAAGGGTCAAACAGCTTCTGATCCAGGATCTGTTTAAACTTTTCCCTGCCTGCCTCAGCTTTAACCATTACAACAGAGTCCCCTCAAACTCAAAGACATTGACCGCGGTATTGATCTGCATGTAAGAGGCAGAGATAACATTGACATGACATTATGTTGAGTAATTTATCTTTCGACTTGGGATAAAGTGATTGACAGTAGAAGGGAATTCTTATCAGGGTTGAGTGGCCTTTCTATTCATCAAAATTATAAGTCAGTGCATGAAAATGAGAGTGTCTCTGCTGATAAATGGACTCTCTCAGAGAATATTTGATGTTGGACTTAACTGCGTTTTCTCACCAAGGAAGAGACAATTTAAAACAACCCATCCCCAAAAAGCCGCCTTTGAAACAAAAGAAGAAGTAATTACTGATATCAGCTCAATAGTGAATGAAAAATGTCACGCTCTTGCACAGCTTCAACTTTTATTTTCTTCCGGTGTGTTGTGTGCACGTACATGTGTGTTTGTGTGTGCGCACCTGTGTTCGCTGGTGTGCACATATTGGTGTTTGTGTCCACTCTCCTGTTCTGTCTAGTGGTCCACTCAAATTACACACTCTATTATCTGGTCTCTCCAGCCAGCAAGCTCATTTGGAAATGAGATTTAAAACACCAATAAATATAGAATTGGGCGGAAAAAGGGAAAAAAGGGGTGATTTTAAAATTGTTTTGTTGGGGGTTGGTCCAAATCCCAACTGGGCATTTGGAAAAAGGCAGATAGAAAGACGTAATGGCAGTGACTAACTGCTAGCCAGTGTTTTTGTGCATTCAGGCCCCCTTGCTGAAAGCGGTATTTTCTCCACAGTTTGAAATCCTTTTCCCAGGATAATTATCCATTGTAGATGCCCATCCTCAGATAATGACTGCCTCGCCACTGAGATAGGAAATTAACAGGGACCCAGTGTGCTGCAAGCACAATGGAGGGACTGCCCCCTGGATCACTCAGCTAATTTTAACCAAGGAGAGAAATTGGGAGGCTGTTGTTAATACTCCCCCCCTGCTTATAAGGAATAACATAATTTCATTTCATGTATGATATCATCTAGACGGAAGAGAAAATGAAAAATAATGTGTGAGGAGGCCTTGGTTTATGCAGTGAATGGCAACAGTGCCCCCTTGTGAAGCAGGCAAGCAACTTCTCTACATCCAGTAACACTACAGCTGCACAGTGGCTCCACATTTTTCCTTTCTTTCATACATTAAGAAGCTGATTTGTGCGGTTCAGCCTCATACTGTCAACACACCTTAGTTACTTTAGCCATGCTAAAAAGGATTAAGCGATCAGGAAAGATCAGGACTGACAAAATGGCTGAGGAAAATGGGTTATGGGAAGTTGGGTTATTTTAAGGTGCCAGCTCATGAACAGTTTGTGGTGCAGAATAAAAGGCGGATAAAATAACATTATGAATAAAGTGCAATCACAAGCTGGTATTATGTCTACAGCAGGATTTTTATAAGTGTATTAGTGCAGCAGGGCCTCAGTTTTAATTAGTGTAGCAAGTATTAACACATTTGTTTAGTGCTGTGCTAGTGTTCGCGGCGGCTTAATTATATGATAGTGAGGCCATTTTTCACCAGCTTGGCCTCTTTGTGAAGTAATAACCACTGGCTTACAGACTGCTATTTTCATGATTCAATTGAGACACTTGTTGAGAGCTGGCATGAAGCCCAAAAGTCAGCTATAGGTTAGCCATTATCGCAATTTACATATATTACACCATCAATCTTGAGGAGAACCTACAGAAGCCAATACAATACGATAACATAAGCTGAATGTTCTGTATGAAGCAAAAAGATTCCAGAGGGAGGAGGAGTTTGCATTCGGCTATTCCATTCACGCTACATGGCTGTGCACCTTGCTACAATTTATAGCTTAGTTACACTCCATATAATCCCTATTACCAGATGCTTAAGACTTCTCAAAGCAGTTAACTGTTGTTAGCCTGTGAAGTGTTAACCACAGGGAGAGATGGATGACTTAATTTGTGAAATTTATATTACACACGCAACACCCTGGGGGGCAAAACGCCGGGATGAGGGTGACTTTGGCCGTGATCCGTCTGCACGGGTGCAGTCACCCCTCGCCTCGACGGCCCTGCATCAAAAAACTTAAATCATCAGCAACAGTTCTTCTATTAACCCCACAACTTAATAGGATTATGTGCAAATCTGGTCTGAAAAGTAAAATGAGTGTGAAATAGCAGCCGGAAGCTCAAAGAAGATTCAGCGAGCGCCAGAGGCCTCCCCATCCTCCTGTTCACCCCTCACATTTCAGAGGGGTCAACATGTATATTGATGAGCAGATCTGTACGTGTTTGGCCTTATACTTTTTTTTTTTTTTTATCAGGAGAGAGTTAATCCTTCTTCGTCTCTGAAGACAATGCCTGCCCTGGCTACATGCCCGACGCCTTCAACGAGGAGTGTATGTTGATGAATTAAAGCCTCATCAAACCATGGCTTCGCCGAGTTGAGCAAGGTATATTAAATCAATACTAATAAGCCCTCTATGTGTTTGCGTGCGTGACAACATCAGTATCTGGGTGTTTAATGCGCTCTACACTCTCAACTTGTGCCACTCATCAGGTGTGTGGGACAGATAGACAACTTCATTGTCCTCATCTAACCTGACAGGCTGTTACTGTGCGCTCTGACCGCTTGGTGCCAGCCTTATTTATATGCTGCCTGTGACAGAGATCTCGGGGAGAGCAAATTGCCTTGCACAGAGAGAGACAGCCATCACTGCTTTGAAGTGTGAGCATCCGCGTGTGTGTGTGCAAAGCCTCACTTCATCTCTTGCAGGACAGGTTCTACATATTTATGCCAGAGGAAAATTCAAATGTGTTTATGGATTTTATTTATTGATGACAAGTTTATGTTGTCTGTTGTCTAGCGGCGAGCGCCGCAGATTTATCAAGTTCAGCACAGAGTCATGTTCACGCAGGTCAACAATGAATGTCTCTCTCGTTCTGCGCGGTTCACACCAGCTCTCTGCAGAGTTGTGATGTACGGGGCTCGGAGGGGGCTGCCCTGCTCCTGCTGTACCGGCGGCGTAACACGAGGTCCCTGTAGTGCCTGACTCCCTGACTTGTGTCCCTCGCTACAGCAGCAGAGGATGAAGCAGCCATACATCATAGGCCAACTGTGTCCTCTGAGGCGGTGACAGACAAAGCCAAAAGAATCAATAAAGCCTTAGCTCAAGCCCTACTTCTGCGCACTCAGACCTTGTCTCGGCCTCTTTAGCCTTTTTCCTTACTCAAATTCCATCTCTCTCTTTCTTCCCTCCTTCCTTTTATTCCACAATTTTTTCTCTCCACTTCTGTCTTTTGCAGGGTGACATCATTTATCTGTGTCTGGCTACAACTTCTGTCAATATTATCTCTATCTGCCCTTTTGCTCGGCCCCAGGTGAACATGCCGATACACGGTGGAGCTATCAGCCTTGACAGGAGATGATAAAAAAAAAGAGAGAGGCACTTCAGACAGAAAGAAAAGACCAAGGCCTGAGGATTACCGAAGGCCATTCAGCTTGTTAGTGCTGCAGCACCTACATCAGACAAATGCATGCTTAATTTTTTCACAGGGGCTGAGTGATTCAAGCTCTGGAGGTGTGAATGTTCCCCAAATAGACAGTTTAAATGATGGAGGGCCTTGTGTAGTACCCACAAACCATTTCAGACAGCAGTGGAAATGCTATTAGAGAGATAGAAGGAGCACTGGGGAGTAGTTCACGGTAATTAAACTGGAGCGTCAATGTCACTGCTACCTGTTTACGACCCAAAAGAGTAGCAGTTTTCTGTGGTGAAGAGGTTCGGCTTTCATTTATTACTGTCGATTACCATTATGAAGCCCCCCCACAAAGGACTTGGATCTTATCTTGGGAAATGGTGCTTTAATCTCTCTTGGAAATATTTCCCCGCAACAGTGATTCTTCGGAGATAATAGTTGTGTTAAAGTTGTAAAGTATAGATGAGTGGTCCAAATCTAAAATGCTATAAATATATTTTTGGAATAATTAAAATTTTAAAACCACAGTTTACTCTGTCCTTGTAAGCCTGAAAAGACAGTGTGTAAGCATGTAAGAACACTTTAATAGCACGGTGCTTTGCTTCGGTGCCAGTGATCATTTTGTACGAGTTGGCATGTTTTGCTCTTCCTTGATCTCACTTGGTATGAGATGAAGAAGCTCATACTGATTTGCAAAAAAAAAAGGTACTGTGCTTTTTGCAGAACAACTTTAATTTTAGACTAATGTTTTCAGTCCAACAGAGAACAAAACATTACCAACATTTCAGTATTAATAGCTGATTTAAAATGACGTCCGTAAATCACACAGCTACTGTACATTATTGCTCCATGTGTGATGCTATTGTGACTTGACAGTGTGTTTTTTTTCTCTCCAGTGTAATGTGGTTTCATAATGGATTCACGTTCAGCTGCCTACATCTACCAGTCTGCCAAAAAAGGCATATGTGCAAACATAGAGCAGGCTTACATAAGAAATTGGCTTTTAAGATCGGCAGTGTGTGTGTGTGTTTGTGTGTGTGTTTGTGTGGCATGTGTACTTGGGTCATCAAAATCCTGAGGGTTTAAATAAATGACATGTGCATGTGCACGTGTGACTGTGTATTTAAGGTTTTGCGTATTCATATAAGCATAATTTTCAGTCTCTATCAGTGAAAAATGTGACATATATGTGTGCATGTAGTAACTCTCTCTCTCTCTCTCTCTCTCTCTCTCTCTCTCTCTCTGCGTCTGTGTCTGTGTGTGTGTCAGCTGTGTCCAGTCTCTGCCCACCCGAGTCAGTTTCTTGGGCCAGCTGGGTCAACAACATTATGCTGGGCCTTTTAATTCAACGAAATATTGATCTTCCTCCATGTGTTTATTTGTGTGTGTGTGTGTGTGTGTGTGTGTGTGTGTGTGTGTGTGTGTGTGTGTGTGTGTGTGTGTGAGAGAGAGAGAGAGAGAGAGAGAGAGAGAGGGAGAGTATTCCATTTCTGAGGTCCTGGTTTTTGGTAATGTGTGAATTGGGGTTAGGTTAAAGATGGTGCAAGGCATGAGTCGGTTATGGTTAAGGTTAGGTTAGGGATTGGATTAGGTTGTCCCAAATGAATGGAAGTCAATGCAATGCCCTAACAAGAGTAGCTGCACCAAATTGTGTGTGTGTTTGTGTGGCTGTGGGGGTGAGTGAAGATAAGCAGGGAGATGGGGCCGGGCCAAGAAAAGGAGGCACGTTCTGGAAGAGCAAATTTGACATAAAATCCAATCAATTGCTGCAGCCCATTCCCAGTCTGACAGCCTGAGCTGCTCCTTCAAGTACAGAAAACACCAAACACAAAACTCACATGAGTAATCACGCTGGTTCATTCACTTTGGCAGAAAATACAAACATCTCTTAACTGTTTTCCTGTAATGCAATCTTTAGAGCCCTGCTGGAGGATTTATATGACAGTGAGTGTAAAAGCACAAAAAGGCATACACGCACGCATATACTACATGCACACACACTCCCATGCGCAAAAGAGTGCCGAGCTACATGAATAATGAATAACTATTTTTAACAACCCTGCACACCATCATTGATACCTGTGGACTGAGGTATAAAAGCAGACTCTTTCAAAGCCTGTGTGCTTTTAAGGTTGCCATGAAATTATATGTTCATACACACACAAACAAACTGGATACTAGTCCGTTTCAGGGCATTCAAAGAGTGAGCAGACAGTGAGACACTAGCGTACTTTATAATGATAACAGACAGTCGTTTTGTCATTATCACACACGCTGACACACACATGAATAACCTGGATGTGGGCAGCTGCAGCACTGGTATAAAAAAAGGAGGGAAAATTACACTGTCAAGTATCAAAATGAGACGATTCAAATACACCTTTGTCACGACTAAGATTAAAGGCCTGTATCAAGCGCCCAAACCCGCAGTTACACGCGGAATTAAAGGCCTGCGTCGAGCGCCCAAGCACACAGTTACACACAGATATACACATCTCTGGCACCCACCGAGTGTAAAGGCGATGTCGCTGACTGTGTTCCTGGCTGCTCATCAGTAAAGGGAGAATATCATTTCAAGACAAATTGGCACACCAGGAACACTGAAGAACATCAACAACAGTCATTATATATCCACCAAACATGCCAAGACAGCAAAGAGTATTTTTACGCTTTTTGTTCACAGCCAGCAAACTAATTCAAACTTTATTGTTTGTATATTAATTCTGGGAGAGAGTGGAAGTCTTGCTACATCTAATTGTGATGCAGCAGTTGTTGTGAGCTTTGGGGCAAAAGATGAAGAATAAGAAAGAAGAGCGTGAGGGGAAGAAGGAAAGAAGAGAAGGGAGGATAACAAGAAAGACAAGCCGACAGGTTCACAAGAAAATGATGGACACAGAAAGGCAAAACAGAGAGACAGGGGGATGTACTCGCATGTCAAATGGGTATTCTGCCAAGACTGCGCTGTGGGGTTATAACCTGCACACCAGCATCCTGATCATTTATTCAACTCATCTGTTACATAAATAAACCAACACACAACAGTTCTGCCCCCGGCTTCCTGTGTGTGAGAGAGCCAATAGAGCCAGTTGGAGCAGTGAAGCAGGTTAAATCTACAGCACAGCGGCGCATGTTTGGTAACAGCGTGGATGAGTCATCAGCCCAGTAGCCACTTACTGAGTTACTTGCAGGTGAGCATAAATGCACGCATATAAGCTGCACAGGTTCACATGAATATAGTTACACAAATGGATGCACAATGAGATGAACCTTTGCAGCTGCACGCACTCCAACACACAGATGTTTAGACTGCTCACAGATAGTGTGTGCGCCTCAGAAGTGTGGGCAGGGATGATGTGCTGTACGTAGGCACACAGAGGCAGTGAAGTGACTTAGAATGAATAGCAGAGAGCCGCCGGGCATGATGCCAGTAAAAGAGGAAAAAGAGCGGAGACAGGTAGAGAGAGGTGGATCCGGGGAACGAGGGATGAAAGGGTGTAAATACTAAAGAAAAAGTGCACAACTAAAGGGAGATGTATGTAAGAGGTGGACGAGGCGAGCAGAGGAGGGAGGGTGGGTGGGAGGTATGGATGTTCAGAGTGAAGGAGAGAGTGGGAGGGAGTTCAGAAGGGAGGCAACAAGGATACAGTCTAAAGAGAAGGAGGGGAAAAGAGAAAGAGCGTGTTTATGGAGGAATGTGACAGTGTTCAGTGTATGGGAGATGGGACGGACTGATTGCACCGTACCAGGTGTTGAAGAGGGGTGAGAGGGGAACCAAGAGAGACCAGCAACAAAAGCAGACACCTCTTTCTCTCCAAGCCAGCAGTGGCAGCCAGGATCCGAGCGGAAGTTGTTTGTCCACAGTGATCCACACAGCTTTGGGAAACAGAGCAGCAGCGGCCGTGACTGTGACTGTTGGGGCAGGCAGACTATAATGGAGGTAAGTCACCTCCAGCCAGACTTGAAGGAAGGTTATGGCTCTTTGACTGGATGTGACAGGGGACAAATGATGGTACACACTCAGTCAGGGCTCACAGCCTTGCAACTTGGAACAGGAGTGAGTCCGGGTGGCACGAGCAGATTCCCCCAGATTTGAGTTTATGTGATATGTGACGTGGAGCAGTCTTGATGTGGCTTCCATTAAGTCTTTTTTTTTTAGCCCTGTTTGAACTAAGTAAGGGCCAAAATGTAAACTACTACGACACTGAATTGTCTGTTTGCAAAGTTAAACAATCTGACTGAACCAAAGTTTCTCGCATGGAAGTCGTCCAAGTGTTTTGCTACTTTTAATATGCAAGATGAATTTCAAAGTAAAAGCATCTGTGTTTGAGGACACGCCAGCTCTGAATGAAATGTCTGCTTTCAACTTTTTTTTTTTAATCCATTGCAGAAAACTGCCAATCATGTCCTTTGCTTTCAGCACAGCTATTACTGAACAAACCATTGTTTTTAAGCTGATGAAATAATAGGGAGCAGCGTGGGGCTTTATTTAAATGTTACACTCCACACGACAATTCAGGGGAAATAAATGCCATTGGACACAAAGCTGGTTGTTATAGGTGTTTTAAGCATGAATTAAGTGTGTTTGTCCATATACTGTATGGCCCACCCTATGATTCCCTAAAGTAATTGGCCCAACTGTTCTTGAATATTCTTGTGATTCTTCTTGATAATTAATAGCGACACACGGAAGAGCTCTGTGGGGGGAATAATTTACCCATTGCGCAACCTCCCCAGTTTCGGCACTGTCGCACCTGTGTACACTAATATCTGTGCTGAGACCTGTGGGGATCATGAATTATTGCACATTACGCTGGTGACAAGGTGAGTGGGTAAGCTTAGGGCACCTGTTCAGGCATGTTCTGCTTTGGACTGCAACTTATCTTACAGAGAAAAACAAAGGTGAGAGACACAATCACAAGAAGAGGGTGTGGAGGATAAAAGCAGTCAAGACAGGTCTCTTGTCTTTTCGTTTTTGTTTTTCTCATGCAAAGAATTTCCTCTCTTAATGGAAATATCTTGACTTCGCAGGTCATTTTGTATCTTCTATCTTTTGCATATTTTGTGGGAATTAATGCATCTCACTTCCATATCTGTGGTGTGTGACAAACCGTTGGAGCTGTCATGACCTGCTAAAGAAGACGCGTCTTAAAATAACTGTCCCAGATACCCAAATGCAGTATCCTTTCATGAGTGAAGCCTCTGTGTCAGAGAAGTGCAGCATCCCAACCTCTCGCCGAATCTCAGCTCACGATGATGTTGCTGAGTTTGTAACTTTTCAGTAATGGCTCATATAAACATCCTTAAAATATAATTATATTATGAGGCTATATGAATCAGATGAGCAACTGTGCGCAGCAGGTGAGTTTCAGCCCTGACTTTTGTTAGTTATGACACCTCAAGCTGTTGAAAGAACCACACAGCGTTTCCCCACAATGAACAATTTAGCATTACAAGGTCAGAGGGCTTTTATTTTGGAGCTGAGCACAGGTATCGCCTGCAGCGCATATTTCCAGCTGCTTTCAGAATGATATAGACCCCTCAAAGTGAGCTCATTGTGTCTTCTCTTACTCCCACATTACACCTTCCACACACACACAGCCGCAGCAGATTAAGAGGATGGGAGGATGGTTATGCTCCAGAATGACAACCTTATCACTGAGTCTTCAGCTTGCAGGGTCAATGGGCCCCAGTGCCAGGAAAGGCCTCATTCTTTTCCACCTACCAATGCGTGTTATTGCACTGTGATACCGTAAGCAAAAAATGTAGAAGACAGATTTTTAAGAACTGCTTCAGTGATTAGGTGAGAAATGCCACTGTTAGAAGGATTAATGTAAAAATTGTCATTCATTTTTAGCACTAAGTTAAAAAATCTTTATCTCTAATTTGCATTTGGAACACAATTTTATGACCACAACAAAAACATGTGCCTGAAACCTTATCTGACACCAGTAACAGCCAGTATAATGTGCTACTAATATTACTTCTATATTTTGACAACAAGCGTGCCTTCCTCGCCGAAAGCTCAATTATCGTACACATAATAATCTGACACTACAACAAAGCTTTTATGACACTCCATCAAGTTTAAATTTCTTATTCACGAGGGCTGTTGTATCATACATAAATGACACAGGCTGTTCAAAACAATCGAGGGTTAATGGAAAAGGTAAATATTAATGGATGGGCGGTAATTCAAAATGTCTAAAAATACTTCCTCTTGTTACAATACATTTTCCCTCGCTGTTTATAGAGGGGGATAAAAGCCTCAGATGTAAATATTTCATGACTGTGCAGCAGGCCCGCGATCTGCCGTATCTAACCGAAGACACATACAACTCTTTAAAACCATTTTTGGACATTTTCCAGGGCACTGAATAAGTTTGAGGCATTATGGAAAAGTGCAGAAGCATATTGTAAGGCAATAATCAATCTCGTAAGGACGGATGCAGCTCAATAAAGAAATATAAAAGGGAATTTCAGATATTTAATTTTAGGACTCCTCAAATTCATGAGCATCAATTCCCATCCTCGTCGCAGCACTAAAGGCTCCCATTTAGACTCCATTAAAAATACATTTTCCTCTATACTCCAGCTGCCAAGGTTATGCAAATGCCTGTACTACATAAGCAATAGTTGGCCGGCCATACAAAGCCACTGAGCAGTGCAGACAGCCTCCTTATCTATTAAAACCCAAGGAGGCTGATTGTTTGGTTGACCTAATGTCCCATTTGGATGCACATAATGGCATCTGAATACAATCTAATTTCAACAGGGGGTCCTTGGCTAAAAGCTGGCCTCTAGTCAAAGATGCGGCCACATGGCTGCCAATAGGAGATCGCATTAATGAGCAATAAAATGTTTTGCTCACGCGATTCAAGTGTAAACATGTGGTTCTTAGGCTTTTCTGTGCATCCCAAACTTGGAAAACAGGAGACTGTTTGCTGGACAAGTCATCAATGTATAAACAATGTCAGCTCTGCAGAATATAAACTGCCTCTCTCACACACTCTGTCTTTCCATGTCTGTCTCTTCTGCTATTGTCTCTCTCTCTCTCTCTCTCTCTTTCTCTCTCTCTCTCTCTCTCTTTCTCTCCGTGCCTGGTATTCCATCTCCTTACTCTGGGGTGGTAATGAGTGTCTGGTATTCTGCTCTTCAGCATCGAAGCCCTATTCATGCTCAATCTCCTTTACAATGCACTAAAAGGATTACCCAATTAGCTACTATTGGATGCCGGTGTGTGTGTGTGCGCTCGAGTGTGCGTGTGTGCGTGCCTGGTCAGTAGATAGATGTGTTAGCAGTGAAAGTGAGAGATGGATGGCTGTCTGTGCCCCACACTTCATTCCCAGTTGATGTTCGGCTGGAGGCCACATTACTCATCCCCACAACTCAGCCACAGTGAGTAAGACGCAAGATAGGGAAGAGTGTGTGTGTGTGTGTGTGTGTGTGTGTGTGTGTGTGTGTGTGTGTGTGTGTGCGTGTGTGTCCGACTGGGACCTTGACAGGCCACAGAGGATGACAGAGAAAGAGACAGAGTATTAGCTCTCAACAATTCAACCTATCAGCCTATCACTCTCTGGAAATATACTATCTGCTGTCATGTGTGAGCTGTTTCTTCTTCATCTCGCTTTAATTTGTGAGTTTAATTTCCACTGTGTCGTGCCTGAGATAATGGGAAGTGCCTGCTTCATTACACATGAATCATCAGTTACTTCGTGCGAACCACAGATCGATTCCAGTTATCTAACGTGTTACATCACACCAGGAGCAACATGTTCAGCGTACATTTAGAGGATCAAACAGCATAATAAAGACTGATTTAGACTGATGGCTCCTACGGGGTTAAAGGTACGATCCAGAATGTATGACCATCTTAATGTTCCTGTTCTGTTTGGTTTTATTCCTGGTACTCTGGAGAACAGCATCATGCAAATAGGAAAATATTTGGACGCACTACTAGCTTTCAAAGTTTAATCTCATCTTTTTATTATTAACAACAATTCCTCCGGAGACTAAAACCAGCAATGGATCTTCTAACAAGATTCGCCTGTGAAGTTGCAGTCTGATAAATCTCATGTTGAACCACATGTTTATGAGCCAACATGAATGTTTTGGACATGATAACATCAGTTTGGTTGCTTTTTTTGCGTTTGAAAGCTTGCCCTTCAGTAGTCGACTCCTAGTGCGAGACTTTGATGTCAGACATCCCCTCCAGCGCTTGAACACACCACACTGGAAGCTTGAGCAAAATAAACTGCCTTTTAAGTCTACAACATGCTGTACTGACATTAGTCAAACGTACTGGCTGCCTATAAGCTATGACAAACACAGTTAACGTTTTAAAGAAATAAATAGGAATGGAAATAAGACATTTTTTGGAACATTTTTTTGGAGTAATGTTAGAGAGGAACTCCACTGATTTTGCACATCAAGATCAGTTTACTATGTTGCATTCTGTGGCTCTGAGGGGAGCATATTAAAGTCAGAAAAGAAAAACCTGGTGAGGGTTAACTTGGGCTTTGAGATTTTGAATTTTTAATAGAAATCCTGCAGACATGAAGTTTAAAAGACACGGGTATGGAGGGATAAAAGAAAAAAATGGTGTTGAGTTGCATGAAACGTCACTAAACATCAGGATATTTCTGCATCTGCCGCTTCAGTTTTGACCATTGACGGGCTTCCTCTGTCCAACTTCATGTTGATATGGCAGTAATGCAACATGAAATGACAAAAACTTTATATTAAATGGGGTGCAAAAACAGTGCAATGATCCTTTAAAGTTTACAAAGTGTGTTGCAGATGGAAAGTGTTTGAGCAGGTTGGGGCGTCTAACAAAGAGATCCTGAGTATGAAATTCTGTGTGCTTAAGACGGCACACATAAACAGAGAACAATACGCCGTCTGAGACTGACCTAAAAAAACAGACACACTGAACTAGATAGATTACACATGCATCTGTTAGAAATTACCATAGACAGTGAGATTTAACGTGATGCCATCTGGCACCATGGCAGTGGAGAGGTACAGTGAGAACAGAGGAGACTTTCATGGTCATTGTGACACAGGTATAAATCCTGGACCTTTATAGCACACTGTTGCCTTCCCCTGGCTGTGGTAATGGATTGGCCATGCTCTTAGAGTGTGTCTAAGCGTGAGTGCATCCCTGCTCGTGTGTGTGTGAGGGGGGGGTGTATTGTCAGCTGGTCTTGTGTAGGACAGGGCTTTGTGTCAGGCAGGTCAGCTGGGGCTCGAAAGCTAGGACGACACCCCGCCCATACACACACACACACACACCACCCCCTGCCTACACACAGACACACAAGTGCACATACTCCTTTGTGCAGATACAGAAAAAACATTCAGCCAATCAGATATAAGATTAGATGTATGCATGGATGCACACACACTCACCCACCCGTCCCATCTCACCAAAGGTCTTAAATCACACTGTCCACTCAAAAGCCGCGGGGTCAGACCATTTGTACAGCTCGTTAAAATTTGCAAAGATGGAGCAATAAAAAGATTTTTAAATTACTTCAATATTTGCATCAAATAGAAGTGAGATTGACCAATTCTCTCTGGCAAGTGAGTGGGCGCATAAAAGTGAAATGGCAGGATCATTGTCCAGACAATCAGGCTTGGGGGGCTGAATGGGACTAATCGAGGAACAATGGCAGTCAGCTGAAAGGATGAGAGAGCGGCGCCCGCTGAAAGAGATTATGGTAGATCTACAGAGATACTGTATATTTCATTAGTGGGTAAAAAGAGGTTGTGAAAACACATTATGGTAAAAAAAAAAAAAAAAAGTTTCAAACAGAATGATGTAATATGATGTAAAGTGTAGCGCAATTCAATCCGCTCATGTTGAAAGATTACAGTATAGAGTCACGATGCTTCTCACGGTTTGTTATTAGTTCAATTTTAACAAACTGATGTCTTTATCGATTTTTGTCTGATGATATCAGTGAATCAGTGGTGCTCTATCTGCAGACGCGGGGCAAAGCTGTCTGTTTTCTTCACATTAAGAGAACGTATACCTTCACTTGTGACAAAAATGGGGTGTAAGATTTACACCTGTTTTGTCAGCAGCAGAGCTTAGGGCCCATATCTTTCCTGTTGTTGTTGTTTGTTCATTTGGAACACAGTACCTTGTATATTTTCCTGTCGTGATGTGTGATTGTATTTCATCCACAAGGTGTTTTGTCAACAGTGTGTACTCTGTGGGATGCTGAACGCTCCACTGCCTTGGAGAGACTTGCACTCCAGCATTGAGACTGTGTGAAAGTGTGTGTTATTTGTGTGGACGTGCAAAGGTGTGTGTGTGTGTGACTCCCTGTGTGTGTCTGAACAAACAGCGTAGAGGCAGAGTGGTGGTAAATCACTATAAAACTGAGGCTCTCCAGTCCTCTCATTGTGAGGACTAGTCATTTATTTAACACTCAAATATGGTCCTGGGCTGTTTGGGGAGAATACATCAACCGGCACACAAGAGTCCACACAAAGAGCGGCACACTTCAACAGACAAAGAGCGAAAAGAGAGAGGCCAGGCGCCTTTTTTTTCTCCTTCTGATGAAGTGTTGTTTGTCGAGGGTGGGTGCAGGGCACGGAGTGGGACGGGTGGATGGAGGGAGGGACTGATGGGAGAGGGGAGGGAAAGGAGGGTGAAGGGTTATTACATAGTGAATCGATGCACAAACGGAGGGTGTCTGATGGTGATAGTGGGGAGAGGAGGGGGGTACACAGGGGGGTGTAAAAGATCTTTTGTGAAGGCTGGGAGTTAATCACTTGAGCGGCACACGCCAGTTCTATGGGAGCACATGTTGTACACTGGCTCCCCTGGGGAAGGAGGGGGGGGCGGGCGTCCTGAAACACACACACACACACAGAATTTGAATTTACATGTCAGTTATAATGCAAAGCTGGGTACGGGCCGACTAGAAAAGCAGAGGACCCACCCCCTCCACAGAGCAGTTAGAAGACCCTCCTGGCCGTGGTGTGATAGTGTGAGGTTTGCATTTGCTGTTGGTTCATTCAAGGGCACACACACGCAGAGACTTACACACATGTCTGTTCAGTTTCTCCAGGACTGGATAGATGACTCTGCAGGGGCCTTGCTAGAGATGGATGCTTAGTTTGACCTGGCAGTAAGTAAAATCTATTGTTTCATTACTTCAGTCCCATGTCAGTGGTGGATGCTAATATCTGAGAGTGATAGTGAAGGCTGGAGTGTAGATTCAGCGGCACAGTCGAACAGAGGCTGTCACAGTCATGTCAGAGGCTGTTTACATCAGTGGCACAGTGGGCTGCTTCGCTTTGCACTATTGCAGGTATAAATTTAACATCATATACCATTACTCAACATTTTCAGTTTCTGGTTACTTTGTGGAATATATTTTGAATTTCATCGTGAATGAAACAGAAAATCAAAGCCGCGCTGAAAGACCTCTGACTGATTATGTGATTCTGTCATGATTAGAAAGCTTCTTGCAATTTAGTGTTCCTTTCCCGCATTCAACCTTAAACTGTCATCTTTTCATCCTGCCATAGCAAACACTCAGACTTCCCTCCTTCCTTCTGCATGCACGCTACTCTGTCTCACTTGCTGTCTGCCTCTGATGCTCCTATTATTCTCCTCATCATGGAACATCTATTTTGTACATGTCTCATCTAGCTTATCATTGTTTTGTGGATGATGAAAAGTGACAGCTTTGATCAGCGCTCCCGCCTTCATTCAGCATTTTCCTCTTCAAGCATGCCCATCAAACACCTCAGGAAAATGACAGTGACAGCTATGTGTATCCTTACAAACACCGCCACGCAACTGATAATTATGGATTAGCCTCAAGTCAAATGCAATGTACACTAATAAGTGATTTACGCTGGGACATTAGTTCCATGCATTGTTGGTGTGGACATTATAAAATGCTTAAAGGCTGAGGACCAGGTGGTTAGAGGAGCTCACAGGCCTGATCAGCCAGCATGGAGCCCTTTGCTACTAAGTCTCTCCTGAGGGGACTTTTCCCCTGTGGGTTAGAGATCATGACTAGTAACATCTGGGGTCTGTTTGTCTTTAAAAGGGAGGTGGGGGCAGCGACTAGAGGGCATCACTAGTACCTCTGTGAATAAATGTCCTTCTATTATAAGTGAGAAAGCTCAAATCTATTCCAGCCAATCATTTCATCAAAACTTTATATTTCTGTGTGGTCTGTATATGCTATGTTCAAGTACAATAGTAAATACAAAATGCTTGTATAGTGCTCTTCAGACAGAAGTGCCAGCCAAGTGTTGAGTAGGCAGTAAGTAGCCTAATTGCCAGTTTGTTTAGAGGAAGGGCACCCAAAGGGTTGTTTGTCAAATTCAACGGCTGAGCCATAAATCTAGACACACAAAGCCAGGCAGAGAGCCAAAATGAACTTTTTTTTCCACTTTGTTTGTTTTGCAAATGTGAACACACCTGCCTCAACAGTGTCTGGGCTGAACAGGAAACTATAAAATTAAACAACAACAATAAAAAAAAAGCTGATAAGGAAATGCTTTGTCCTTTCATGACAAATCTTCTGTGTAAGCTTCAACATCCATATTCTCATTGTTTATGTATTACCTCTTCCTTGTCTTGCAGATTAAGCCACTGACAGCACTTCTCTGGGGTCATGAGTTGTGTCCTCCCTTCACTTCTGTCTAACTCCACCACCTGGACTTCAGCCCCACCCTCTTCTCACCTATGCCTGCAGGACCATGGGTAGTGTCAGCAGCCTCATCAACGGCAACAGCCTCAACAGCAAACACTGCAAAGCTTCTGACTATAGGTTAAAAAAGGGAACAAACACTCACAGAAAGAGCGGAGGCTGCAGCCTTGACGGGTTACTCGGCTGCGGTTTCACTCAGTGCTCCTCGTCCACCACTCATCCCTCCAAAGGCCTGTCCCACTCCCGGTCAGGACGAAGTGAAGACTTCTTTTACATCAAAGTGAGCTCATGTGCCAAACTATGGTTTTAACATATTACATATATAATACACTGTAGTGACAAAATAAAAACATTTAACCTATTCATTTTAAGGTGAGCCATAAAGGAGGATCAATGGATGACCATGCAGGTGGAAAGAAGAAAGATGGGGAATCAGACGGGCGACTGCAACCAAAACTGCTGCTCACGTCAGGAAAAACCACTGAGAGGGTGAGCAAGAAAGCAAAATGCGAATTGATTTTGAAGGAATAGTTCAACATTCTTAGGACATATCTATATTGGCTTTTGATCAGTAGATTAATGGCTCTGACCATTAGCTCTGTGCAAAGCTAACAAAATTCATCAAACAGCAACTCTAAAGCTCACTAATCAACATCTCATGTGTTTATGCTTTACAAAAAACAAAATGTCAAACATATGGCAATTTTCTATTTTACAAGGGGTTAAGTGCCAGGTACCAGACAGGTTACTGCTCCCAACCGAGAAACATTCTGGCACCTAACTTCTTATGAAACTTTGGTTTTAAACTTTTTGTAAAAACAAAAAAACAAAACAAAAAAAAATCACATTTAAGATAAGTCATCAAGATAAATCCAACAGCAAGAAAGCAAATTACAGCGTTTCTTAAGATGTCAAACAGTGAGATAAGATAAGATAAGATACATCTTTATTCGTCCTGCAGTGGGGAAATTCACAAGAATATATAGAATAGGAATATTACATTTAGATATTTGATATTTTATGTCCATTTTTCATAGCCTTATAAAAAAAAATAGCTTTGTGTTTTACCTGTCATTGGAGCCGTGGCGATGGTTATTCATACAACCATTACGAAGTCAAACTGCAAGACTGCAGCAGACTTTGAAAACGTCACATCCAAGTTGGGGATAAGACATGCACAGCAGGTAGTTTAATTGGTAGCAGCCATTCCTCATAACCTGTGTTGAACCGTCCCCGCTTATTAATCACCCCCTCCCAGATTAATGACCCAAGAATGCCTTGATCTTCTCAGAGAAGTCATTTCTGTGCCAAGAATACGTAGGCAAACTGAGTCTCCTTCAATAGGTCTTTATTCCTCAGGGGCACGAGGGGGAGAAAGGAGAGGAATAGGAAGCAGCTTTAAAAGAGACAGAGCAGAGAATAAAAGAGAAGAGAGAGAGAGAGGGCCAAAGAGAGTTTGAGGGATAGGAAGAAAGAGGAAAAAACGAGGATCCCAGTCATGAAGTCAGTGAGAAGGAATGCTGAGCTCACAAGCTCTACCTCTTACACTTCAGCAGTAGCTCATATTATTAATATCACAGAGAAGGGCTATTCATCTTCCCTCAGACAGCATATGGGGGAGAGATGTGGGATGCAGAGGGGAAGAGAGGAGGACAGAGAGGAGGGGAGGTGTGGTGCTGCTTGTGACGTTCTTGGACAGCACAGATGGGGCATGTGGAGTATAAGTTCATCTATGAAATGAGTTTTCTCTTCTATGACAGTCGGGTGAATTTTACTTGCAACTACTGCTGTGTGGCTTTTCATACTGCCAGCTTGTCGCAGAGCTATTCTGCATGCTTCACTGCTTCTATTTCTAATATGAAAAGACATGATTGGAAAAAAAAAAAATCTATCCCTTTCATTTGTACAGCTCTCCAGCACGTGACAATATTTATCTCTGTGAAAGACAGTCATTATGATTTTCAAGTTTCTGAATGTGACCCGTTCTCGGCTCTTTGTGTTCCCTGTAAAAATACAAGGGGACTTGCCATGCTGTCAGCCAAGATGAGCCGGTGAATATAAAGGTAAACACAAGCCTGAAATAGGGAAGCGCACCCCTGACTGTGTGTCATTTCACTCTTCTAGACCTCTGCCGAGAAGTCATTGGTCCGTTCCACTGCTTTCCAGTCTGTGATTCCCAGGAGTACATCCTCCACAGAGACAGACCACAACAGCCTGGACCACATCCTTTGTCCTCTGGAGAAAAGAAGGAGTCCAAACAACAGACACAAACAAGACACCCTCTCAGGTCTTTATCTATATTATACTGCTAAATTAGATTATTCAGGTTGAATGACCAATCACAGCAAAGTGAAATGTCATCTCTTTTCCTTCCAGGGACTCTCTCCGACTCTGGACGTAACTCTATGTCTAGCCTGCCCACCCACAGCACCAGTGGCAGCCTAAGTGCTTCCACCGGCCCTGTCAGTCACAGCGATGGCAGCTCGGCTCCAGCAAATAGCCTCAGCAAGGGAGCGCAGCCCAATTTCCCTCCATGGGTCAACGGCAACGGCTCTAACCTTGACTGTAGCTACAGGGCTGGTTTAAACAGCGGGGGGTTGGCATCTAAGGTAAATGTGGACGCCGGCTCTCCGCTTTCTGCAGACGAGCCAAGCACTCTCTCTGAAACTTCAGGTGGGATTCGGTCCCCTATTACCACAGATGAGTCACTGATTGAGCGTTTGGAACAAAGGCTGCTGGAGAGAGAGTCTGAACTCCAGGAGCTGCAGGTACCAAGCTGTCGCATTAGAAAAGCACAGCACGAGCTTTTAATCAGGATCAGCACCTCTCATCAGTAGTTTGATTGTACAGCCGCCTGACGAATTCTTACTTAAATGTCTTCATCTACAATAGGTGAGTTTTGAGGAGAAGGAGGCGGACACCTGCCAGCTGTTCGACGAAAGACAAAGGTACTGCGCTGAGGAGATGGAGGGGCTGAAGCAGCGATGCTCTACGAAGCTGCGACAAGTGTCCCAAATGGCTGCAAAAACCCAGCAGGCGCTCCAGCTGCAGGTCAGGCAGCTCCAGGTCAGCCCTCCGCTTCTTCTCATTTCTGATTCATCATCATCCCACCAACCCCTCTCCCTTTTTACAAGAATCAATTAAGATACAGAAAAAGAAAAAAAAAACATTAGTGAAATGAAAAATAACCTTTTGTACAGGCAGAGAAAGAGAGGCTTCAGGAGGACGTCTCAAAGCTCACCCGAGAGAAGGATCTTGTTGAGCTCAGGCTGAGGTCTTATGAGACAGAGAACACACAGCTCGCTCCGACACTTGAGGAAACTCAATGGGAGGTGAGTCATGAGTCATACGTGTGATATCAGGCGGGTTTGAAACCTTGTGGCACACAATGCAATCCGGTACAACCTTGAAAGCTGCTGCTGAGCTGCTGTGGGAACATAAAGTTATTCCATCACTAAAGAAAAAAAAATATCTGCCATTTTGCATCATATTCAATAAGAAACAGAAATCTGTCATTTGAGACTCACAGACACTGACGCATCCATTCACATCTTCCTCTGTCGTTCACAATATCGCCTTTTAACATCAGGAGCACTATGTACTTCCTTGAATTAAAACCTCTTGCTTTGCTGTCACTATAGTTCTCTCTATGTGTGCAGATATAATATCCCCAGCTGCACACTTTGAGATCTGCAAATCCATTTTTTATATAAAAAGTTAATCAAATGACTGTGTCTGATGTGAAAGAAGTCACTCATATCACCACTGCAGTTCTCAACTCTGGGCGGCTTTTAGCATCTTTCAGCTCGTTGTTTTGGTTTTACAACTCATAACTTTACTGTTTTGGTTGTGGTAGTGACTATCTGTGAACATAGTGGAGCAGTTACAGAGGCAGAAATGTCCCTAAAGCAGTGGTTCCCAACCTTTTCCAACTCAGGGCCCACTTTTAAGTCTCAAAAATTTTCGTGGCCCACCTTTGATTCCATAAATATGGAGGCTAAACTATGTGTTACCAGAGCGCTTTTTTATTGAAGATGAAACATAAAGGACTGAATACAATAGAAACCAGATGGAAGCTCCACAGTCACAAACACATCATCTGTAACATGTTCCAACACCACACACACACACAAACCCGTCATTCAAGGAGCTGTGCATCAATATCAGAAATGACAACTAAGGGGCTGTATGTAACAATCTAATTAACAAATGATTAATAAATAACACGATCCTTCAACAACAGAGAAATGCATTCTCATACTTAACAATTTGACATCAAATATCAGATTCAAACAAAATCCCAGCAACAAAAGAAGCTCATTAAATCGAAAGGCTTACAAGTAAACACAAATCAGATATAAAGATGATGTAAATTCTGCTTTGGTCCGGCCCATAACAACAAAAGTTCCTATCTCTCATTTCTAAAAACAAAACAAACTAATAATAAAAAGAATATTTGAACATCTATAACATCATTTTAAATGTAACTGATTTTTAACATTGAGGACATTATTCTGTTTTTTTTTATATAATTACACTCTTCCCACCCCCATACAAAAGTCAAAATATTTTGGAAATGAATTGGCGGCCCACTTGCAATACCTTCGCGGCCCACCAGGGGGCCGCGGCCCATAGGTTGGGAATCACTGCCCAAAAGAGTTGGTGCAGAACAAAACAGAGTTAAAAGGAGTGCAAGTATATGCTTATGTTTCTCTGTGTCTGCTGGATGTAAATAGGCTAACTGTTTGCTAACACACTTGCCAACAACTTTAAATGCAGGCATCAGTGTTGATGACAGTTGTGCTGCCTGCAACAAAATCAATTGCTGCACACACAGTTAAGCACATTCTCAACTAGATTGTTTTACTTATCTAAATCTTAAACTTGTTTTCGGAGTTTAAAGTAATGAAAGTAATGATTCCTATGCATAGGATGCATCCATGCATGTTTTAAAGGAATATAATTTTTATGACACTGTGCGCACAAGACAAATTCAAGTAGTTCCAAAGCATTTTGTGCACTCTCATTATGACATATGCACAAAATTCCTAATTGTAAAAAAAAATGTACATGATTTGAGGAGAGAAATATATCCAAATTAAAGTAGTGTTTAACTGCCAGCGTGGGGTTCATATCACACACAATATTCACTCTGACTGGTTCATCCTCACAAATGCCTCTGCCCAAATGTAGGTGTGCCAGAAGACAGGCGAGATCTCGCTGTTGAAGCAGCAACTGAGAGACTGCCAGGCAGACGTCAGCCACAAGCTAAACGAAATCGTCAGCCTCAGGGCGTCACTGAAGGAAAACACAGCCAAGATGGAGACGCTGGAGAAACAGAACAAAGACCACGAGGACAAGCTCCACTCGCGCACCATAGAGGTCGAGGTTAGTCTGTTGATGATTCAATAGCAGTTCGTTCCACAATGGCATGACATGTGAATAAAATGCCCACACTGTGCTTATGAGACGAAAACACTTCTAGTTAGGAAGGTTTCCTGCTGTTATGTTCTGCACTCAACTGTGACCTTCAGACTGTTTTCAGTGTCCGTGCTTTAGCAGACTTATATAATCACAGGCTTAATAAGTGAGCTTATTTGACACTTCACAGACCTGTTATATCAATCTAAATAGCCGTCCTAATTTCTGCCTAGGTCTGAATATTTTATATTTCTAATTTAGGTGTGCCAAAATGAACTCCAGCGCAAGAAGAATGAGGCTGATTTGCTGAGAGAGAAAGTGGGCAAACTGGAGACGGACATTCAGGGAATGAAACAGGATCTGGCCACGGCCAAAGAGCAGAGGCAGCAGCACAGTTTGCAACTCGAGGCCCATGCCCAGACTCAGGCCTTGGAAAGACTAATCCAAGGCTCAGGCTCCCCCGCCCAGGGCCAAGGGGAGGAAAACAGTGGACACGTCTCCACAGAATCCCTCCAGAGGGAAGTGGTGAGGCTGAAGCAGCAGCTCAGGGAGGAGAAGGATGCACAGGAGAAGCTGGCCAACAGCTTTGAGCAGGAGAGGCAAACATGGAACAAGGAGAAAGACAGGGTCATCAAGTACCAGAAGCAGCTCCAGATCAACTACCTGCAGATGCACAAGAAGAACCAGGACCTGGAGAGGATCCTAAAGGAGCTGACTGCCGAGCTGGAGAGCCGCACAGAGCTCGGCATGGACATCAACTACAGCTCAGGGTTACAGACATATGACGACGTTATTGCCACAGAGATTTGATGGAAGCACTCACACATCCAGTGAAAGTGAACTGGGCACTTGACTGTTTTTTTTTTCAGCACAGATATTTATAATATTATAACACCAGGAGATCGTTCACTGCTAATTAGTGTTTTATGAGGGTTATTTAATAGAATGTGCATAATCTAGTGTATTTTGTGTCCACATGAAACAATACAATTAAAGATAGATTTTTGTGATGACACTGTTAGTACTTGTTTAAGAGAAAATTCTAAGTTATTTTAATGTTGAAATGAGAATATTTTTTTATTTTTTTACCATGCTGTCTAACAGGATCACCCATGGTTCAAATAATGCACAGTTTTGTAGTTTAAACACATTTATTATTATTATTACTAATGAATTATAGAGGCCAGACAAAAGCTGATTTATCCATTTCATGATTGCCTGACACGTGATAAGCATGTTTGTGGCTTAACATCTGCCTTTTCCAGCATGGGCTATGGCAGTGATATATCATCTATTGTAAGTCTGGGTTCCTCAACCTTCATTTGCTTTGCCATATGCATCCATGTTCCTGTCTGCTCCCACACTGTCCTTTCTTAAGGGGTTTGTGCATGGAAAGTAGTTTGAACCATTTCAGAACAATACACATTATTTATGATGTGAATATTTGTTCAATCCACACTCATATGAAAAAAAGTGTTTTGCACTTCAAAATACACATTAAAATCATTTTAAGCTGTCATGCATTTTCATCCTTAAGTTCATCAGTGAAAAATCAATGTGCAAACAAACAGTATTGCAGTTAACTGAAGTTAATATTCTATTATATCATCTGAATGTTTAAAATTCAACTGAGAACATTTCTTTGATCAGTAAATTCATCTTGCAAAGACGCAATTACATGTGTCAATTTAGGGCCCACATTAAGTCCTAATATCCCTCACACAATAACAGTCAATCCACTGTAGAGATGCTAATAGATGAAGCTATCTATTTTCTATATGAACATAAACTTCTGAAATTGGTGTCTTATAGTTCAGGTCGACTATGCTGATGTGAGCTTATTAGGGCTGGAATCTAATTGTCAAATTTAATTTTCCATGGCTCCATCTACAGACTTGAGCAGAGATTACGAACAATTTGGATCAGCGGACAGTGTCACTGCATTATCAGGCTGTGAATGAAACCAGGGCTTGTTAAGGTTCTGCCTGAACCATGCAGAGAGTGGAACGTTTATTACACTATGAATATGCCATGTTAATTCCTGATAAAGAAATGCACATAATACAGTGTATGCTTAAGAACACCTCAAGCAGATACAAGGACAAATGCAAATGCTAAGATTCACTTTTTGTTCTGTGTATTTTTTAGAGAGAGAGAGATAGATTAAAGAAGGCTGGAAAGAATACAATAAAAGCAAATATTTTAGAAGAAAAACAAAGAAAAATAGGGTGATCTCCCAGTACTGTCTATCTCTCTCCCTGCATTGTTCATCTAACTTTGTGAGAGTTCGCTGGCACAGCTCCACTTGGAGACAAACAATCCTTCCGAGCAGCAGCCCTGGCTATTTGGCTCTACTATGTTGGAGCTTTTCCACTTCCCACAAGGGCAAAGTAGTTTGTGAAGCAAAAGTTTAACTACTCCACCCACTCAATACTCAGGGGCTCACATAGACTATCAGGCAGAAATATATGCACACACTGCACTGGTCAGGGATGTGTGGCAATCTCTGTAATGAGGCTGCTTGAGATTACTTAGCCAGCCACCTTTACATTACATCACCACAGCATGTCAGGAGAGATTTGGAGGCAGACAGACTAAGTGGAACTCTAAGGTGAGGTGCTGTAACTAGTGGCACTCAAACTGAAGTGGCTGATAAGTGTTTTACAGCCCTTACTCTGGGACTTAGCACAGAAAAGTGGTCAAATAGGGATGTAGCACAAGGACAGTTGGTATTGCAGCTATGGTGCTGATGAGAATTTCTGGGAATTAAATCTATAAAATCAAAGGCAGAGCAACTTGCACACCTTGGGCAAAGAAAGCCTCGGTGAGAGAGCCGGTGTGCTGAGATAGAATTGGATATAAGTGCCAACAAACAAGCTATGGCACAAACACAGGTGATTTAAAAAGCAGCAAATGTTTCTCATTTGTGCATCAGGGCTGGTTTTAACACTTTTGCTGATTTAGTTTTTGCTGTAAACTGAAATTCTGTTTATCTCAAAAAGTGAATTTTACATCATACATATCTCAGCAAAAGACTTATTTGTTCGGGTTCTTTTTGCAAGCAGACTCACTTTGTTTTTCTTATTATTGGACTAATCTGCATTATCTTTGCTTTTAATGATCGCAGAAACTGCCCTTTGATGCACTTCATGTTAAAAGATGCATGAATGAATACATTTGATACACCACACCAGTTTTTCAAACAACACTATTTATTACATAACTTCACAAGCAAATGCTGGATTTAGTAATAAATATGAATGCTACTGATATATATTCAAAGCTGTCAACTGCACTCTTTGTCAATCCCTCATTATCATTCTCCATTCCTCTTGGACCTAAATAATGAGAAGATTGTTTTCTTCTCCCGTCTAATCATCTAATTTCGGCCTTTATAGCGTTTCCTTCTTCACACAGAAGCTCTTTCCAGCTCAGCTTCTGTCATAACTAAGCTGATTGGACCAAATCAAAACTGAAATCAAATTAAGGTCCATTGTCAATGTGCGTGGCTCCGTCACTGACATGAAAGGAGGACCACACAGATGAGATAACAAGAAATTCAAAGTCGCTGGTTTGACATGAAAGAAAATAACCGAGCCGGGTGGGTGATGGGATTTCTCACTCAAAATAACAATATAAGAATCTTCACCTATACTTGTGCGATTGTACACAACAAATATAGATGTCCCATGTGCTTCATGAAAGAAGCGTACAGCCATTTCAAATGTTCTGTAAAAGCAGGATCATTTTTCAAAAATGATTTTAGAAGGGGCATTATGAAAATTCCTCACTTTCAGTTTCTATTTTAGACATAAAATCTCCCTGTTCAATAATGACATGCAGTAGCAGAAAGGCTTTTTTTGGGAAGGCTGTGATATGCATCTCTTTGAATGGACTCAGCTGAACATACAGATTTCTGGTCCAGCAGATGTCTCGGGGTGATTGGACAGCAGTTAGGCAGCCGTCAGAAGACACTGGGTGATAATTTAGCCCTGCCCAACAGTGACATGATAATAATGCACTCATATCCTGCTGTGATTCTCCTGATCGGCTGACAGTCAAGCACAAAAGAGCCTGAATTCATTAGTAATGGGGAGGTGCATTTGAAAACCTTCAACCTTCAACATACAAAACAGAGATCTCTGGATAAATATTCACATCGAACAAATGCAATAAGTTCACACTTTGAACTGTGGTGGAAAAACTCATGAGGGAGTTTGCACTTCATTTCATGGACCGACACTCACTTCTAACATTATAATAAATATTCTATAGTGGTAAATAATAGATGAATCAATAACACTGTATCAGTTTCTACCTTGCCCTCATTACTCAATACACACTCACATACTCAAATGTGCTATATCCCAGCCATACCCCTAAGCAATTAGTTGCTCTAAAATATCAGGGGGCTAGTTATTCAGGCATGTATTTCATATTTTTATTGGTTTACTCGGAGCCCTGCATGCAGACCAAGCTACAGCAAACACAGCCTCAGCAAATCCCCAAGCTCCTCCACAGTCAGCAAAGTAATTGGGGAGGGAGTCCCAAAGGGTCCACGCACAGTGCTGAACCCTTTGCTACAGACAACTTGAAATGGCAATGGAGGTAGATAGGAGTCAGTGTTAGTGTGCAAGTGTGTGCGTTTGTGGAGGATATAAGTACAGGAGGTGGCTTGAATACTTTGTGTGAATAGGCCTGCAGTCTTTAGAGACTCGCTGGTTGGCTGGGAAACCATCTGGTTCCCCAACCCCCCAGATGCATCGCCCATGGTTCCCCATTTCTATGGGGACGTAAAACTCTGCTCATGGGGGAGCTGCACGGATGCCAATTTAAACCCCCACTGCTCAAAATTAGTTAATTAACTCTATCTCTCACACAGAGAGAAATTTTCTTTGTAAGTAATTCTACTGTCATCACAATCCAACTATTTTACTCTAAAACTTTGCCAAGTATCAGCTTGTGAAATTAGCAGGAAACGTTGAATGTAGGATTAAAAAAAAAAGCCCCATAAGTGAATCCATAACATTAAATAAGCACAAATAGGAAAAATGGGTTCAAGATTTAAATTGTTTATTTGAATTTAAAAACTTTAAAGCATGTGCCTTTCTGCGATTGCAACTTCACTGATAAATTTAATTTGGTTTATACATAAATTAAATGATCTTCCAAAGACTTGTCAGTGTACCTCACTTATTTCTGGAATATGCTAATCAGATTCCCTGTTACTGTTACAGTTGTCTGCAACATGGGAGAAGATGTCAGTGTGTATATGTTATCAACAGACTGAGCACATAATGAGATCGACTCGTATTTGCAATTATATTTACAAAAAATATACCACAAGGCTTTATTTCACAAACAAGTCTGTCAATTTTGTACACTGACTCTGTGCACTGAGACAAAATGATCATATCCTGAGGTGATGATAAAACGAAGGTGGGTTGCACTGCTTCCATTTAGCTGAAAGAGAAAAACAAAGATTAGTAGTTGTTTTATCTGTTATTTCTTTCAATTCATTCATATGTTTTGCACAATTATAATTTCATTTCAACTTACCGAAATAGCATTTGACTGAAGATGTCCGTCTGTATTTTCAAATTCTATAAAACAATCATCTTGTTAATCCCAATTTAAATTTTTTGACATTTGAACTAAATGTGCAAACAGATACTCTAGACAGACACCACCCCCTCTTACCTTTCTCTGTTACAGACTCAAACTGAGAAGCATTTTGTGAGGTATTCTTCTCTACCCTTAGATGCTTGACTGCAAAAGAAAAAACATAACCAGATATCTGTAAGTCTATAAATGTAAATATAATCTCAGGTTTAGCAAGAAAATATGAGAACATTTGGTGCGGTATTAATGCCTAAGATCAAATTTATTCTGACCGAGCATGTCAACTGTTAAAATGTGGTAAAATTACATTTTATGCCATTCTAGCAGCAGGGCCCTAAGGTCCAGTGCACCACTTTAGTCCAGACTGAAATATCTAAACAGCTACTGAATGGGTGAAATTACAGACATTCATGGTCCCCAGAAGATTATGCCTAATGACTCTTTTATAACTTTTCCTCTTGCGCCACCATGAGGTTAACTGTTGTATGGATTGCTATAAAATTTGCTACACACATTTAAAAATGTGTAAATTTCCTCGTTGTGGGACTAATAAAGAATATCTCATCTTACATTTCTGTGTTTCTCAGTTGGTCTCAATATACACAGGCATCTTTAAGTGTGATTATAAACACAACTGATCCAAAGAAATAAATGTTAGTCTCTACTCAAACTTTGCATTGACATAATCTCAATAAAATATGTGGCAGTATAGGTCATGACTGCATGTGGCTTCATTCTAAAAATACAAGGCAGGCAGAGTAAAACTATTGTGAGCTCACAGCTGATCATGTATTGATCCTTCAGTTTTGGAAAGTTAGGCTGTAATTTGCATTTTTTCAAATTATATACATTATTTTATGTTTAGATTCTGTAATTTAACAGATGTGAAATTCTAACATCTGAAGGAGTGTCCATACTTTGGAATATCAATTATGATCAAGCTGTTAATATAGTGAAATTTGACTATGGCAGTGACACAGACATTAACTTTAACAATAGACTTAATATCTACATACAGTTTAAAAACTCTGAATCACTCTGAATGACTAAGTTTATCTTAATAGACTTATTCATTATTCATGCAACCTGTGTTCTCAGTTTGTCACAATGGATTTTAAGATAAATGATTCAGATGAGAGCTATTAGCTTAATTTCTCAATTTCTTTGACACTATCCCAGCTTACACACCATTGTAGCTGTCCACTGTCACAGCAGAAATCTTCGTGGGTTCATCAAAGCGGATGACGAACTCTTGTGGAAACATCCCGGTGGACATCCAAAACGTTTTGGTATTTCTGGGTGAAAGAGGTTCAGTAGCATTGAACACAATGACATTAACTTTCACTATTCCACTAAAAGTTAACATTTCAGAGACAACTCGAGCTAAGCTAAACTAACACTCACCCGTCAGTGATGTTTTCTGGAGGATGATTCTCATCACCGGATGAAGCGACGACAACTGTTGCACTTAAAGAACTTAACGGGGAATCAAACATCTTCTGTTGCTTCAGGAAAATAACACCAGTTTCAACAATTATACACAACAAACTGCTTAGTTTAGGGGTCTTAGTGAAGTTGACAACTAGCTAGCGCCGTTGCCAAGCCAACAACTGCGTCGCACGTTATATACGTCACCATCACACTGGGACGTCAGCATTTCCGACGCACGTTGTTCGTTAGTTTTTTATTAGCATTTAGCTGTTAGCAGTTAGCAGTGAAATCTACACATCTTCACATGGCGAATGGATGCGAAGAGGTGCTGTTTACACGCGGAACTGGGCAGGTTAGTTATTATTCACTGCTTTTATCACATACGGGCATTTATATGTTGTTATAGATTTGGTTTAGATGGTGAGCTAGGAAGCTAATGTGAAGCTAAAAAATCAAGTTCGGCTAAGTTGGGCAACAAAGAGGAAAGGAAGTGAAAAGATGAAATCTACAGAGCACCTTACGTGTTTTATTGGTTCAGATATTGTAATAAAATGGTTGGACAGACATCACGTAAATTAGCTTTAGCTGCACAAAGATGCTGCACTTCCTGTAATTGTCCATCTTTTCCTCAGTGCAGAGGATGTAAAGATAAACATGCAGGTCATAAGTCAGAAATTAACGGCACTGTAAAATCAGCAGAGGGGATTAAAACGTTAAATCAACAAGAAGAGCCTTCAATCATTTTGCATCTTATCTGCCATGTTGTGTGTTAAACCTAAAAGGCTTATAAAGAATTGATCTTCCATCTGAGAGACTCTAAATCTGTTGTTCTCTTATGCAGAGTGATGACTCGGATATATGGGATGACACAGCTCTGATAAAGGCTTACGACAAGGCAGTTGCATCATTCAAGGTAAAACGGGTGATTTTCAATGTGCATGTCAAACGTTTGTGTTTGTTTGTGCCACTTCACGCCTCTGTCCTTGCTTTGTGTGCCAGACTGCGCTGAAGGGCGAAGATGAGCCGCAAGCCTCCAAGAACAAACAGCCAGGAAAGAAACGCAAGAACAACAAAGAGAACCAGAGCAGGAAAAGAAGCAATGCACCGCCAGATAAAGAGGTCTGTACCTGGAACTGAAAAATACAGATGAATATGAAGGAAGGAGGCTTAGAGTTTGTACGAGTCTCAAATGACAGTACCAGAATTACATAGGAATCAATCATAAGTGTACAGCACATTTTGACATATAAGACAGTTTAGTTTCTGTGTTTCACAGCACAATTCAGTGATTGAATTGAGTGTTTCATCCACCCTACTTTGTTATTCTGGATTTCGTTTTCATCAGACCAAGAGACAACTATGACAGCATTGTTATATTTTGATATAAAATAAATGTTATGTTGTGACACAGTGGCAGGTTGGAGACTCGTGCAGTGCGTACTGGTCAGACGACGGCCAGCTCTATCCAGCCACCATCTCCTCCATAGACGAGAAGAGGGGCACTTGTATAGTTGTTTATACAGGTTATGGCAACGAGGAAGAACAGAACCTTGAAGACTTGCTTTCAGAGATTTCTGAGGGCGATGAGGAAACAAACACCAAGGTACAGCTTTAAAATGTTTCTTATAATATAATACTACAGGTTAATTATGGTGTACATTGCATCTCTTGAGTTTATTTTGTTTGGTGGTGTATTTTTATTATTCTGTCAAGCTAAAAGTAAAAGATATGTCACATTCAAACAGCAAAATTTGATATGATGGAAGCTTCTTACCATAAAAAATGGAAAAGATGGAAAAACAGAAAAAGTCCTAGGAAAACGGCTTCTTTCCAGACTGAACATTTACATTTTCAATATTGATGAACCCCTTTCTCACATGCACTTTCATTTGGTTCACCAACTTTACATTTTGCCATTCACTGTGAACCGGGACAAGAGTCAGTTTGAATTTTAAAAAATCACCCTGGCAGTGAGCCAACTCAAACCTGGTAGTGTGAAGAAAGGCAGCATCGTTCCCTGATGCAGTTCGCACAAGGCTGTCTTTCCCTCTGCAAATATTCCAGCAACAAATGAGAAATTGGACTAAAAAATAGCCAAGTTTCCTTTGACTTATATAAATTAACATACTTTTTTGCCATTCTTTATTTTTATTTGGCTGCTATCAACTGAGTATAATAGTAGGAAATCACTAACAGATGAAGTCAGTTGAGGCAAAGTGAGATAAATGTAAATTACAGTACTAGATCTTTATCAAATAATAACTGGTGCAATACAATGAAAAGTAACAAATTGCTCTCTCACAGTGTAATCAATCCAAAGATGAAGTTGGAATTAGTGAAGCACTTGCATCTTATATGGATAAATTATCTTCAGTTTTTGCCTGTACCTTGTTTTCTTTTCTTTTTCTTTCAAATTCCAAGATACTTCAGAAATTCACTTGTGTGTAGTCTGCAAAAAAGACAAATGAAGGCTACATCACTGTGTCTCTAATTAAGGTAAATGAGGCAGAATCGTCAACAGAGGAGAGTGACCGATCAACCACGCCAAACCAACACAAACAACAGTCCCACAGTAAACCCCAGAAGTCCAAGGCCCACAAAGAACCTCCTCCAATGTGGGCTCCCAGTTTCCCTGGGTTTCCTCCAGGCCCTCCTCCCATGCATGCTTTTAGACGGGTAAGAAGAATGACTCACTACCTTTCCTCATTAGTCAGCAAAGAACAAGCAACTGGTAATAGACGATTTTCAGTTTAAAATATTAAAATTATGATGAAAGCAATTAATACTTATTCAAAATTTTGTGGAAAAGTTAGCACTGCTGCAGCAGAATATATGGTAAAAAGAAATGGAAGCAAAGTGTTCGCCACATGAACAATAAAACTAGAGTATAATATATATTTTTTTCTTTTTCTTTTATGGACCAAACTGGTCTGAAATAAAGTTGGAATGAATATAAGCACAGGACTGAACTGGATGACCTCCAACTGCACTTATTTTATGAAAAGAGTTCACTAAAGAGGCTTGTTTGAGTCCTTAACATCCTTTTTCAAACGAAAGGATTTGGTAATACTGAGATCACAGTGTGTTATTTTCAACCTTTTTTCTTTTGTGTCCCCTCCCAGGGGGGAAGCAGACGATCTGGTGGTCATGGGCCTGTGCCTCCTTCCTGGCCTCCCATGATGCCTTTTGGTCCACCAGTAAGTTGGAATATACAACATCTTTACACAAGTTACAAAAGCTACATCAGCTACTGTTTTATTTGAGCAATGGATTCTGGAATTATTTACCCATCGAGCCCATAGTTACCCATAGTAAATTGAGAAATTGTCCATGTAGCATGTTAGTGACAGACAACAGATACTGTCAGCTATCAGCATCTGCATTTTGATCACACTTTCTGTTCTGCTAATGTCTCTTGCCTTAGATGATTCCTCCACCTCCACCCATGAGCCCTGACATGGTGGATGACGAGGCCTTGGGCAGCGTGCTCATCTCCTGGTACATGAGTGGATATCACACAGGATACTATTTGGTATGTGCACAGACGCTAACTGGCTTATTATGGGCTACAAAGGGGGATTTAAAACTTTTATTTACAGGTTCAGTCTCTTGCATTATGTAGCAAAAAGCAGTGGGCGTATATGGTAATGTGGACGCTGCTTAACCTTTTTGGAGAAGTTACTCCATTTTTACTGTCATGCTTCTTAGCTAGAAGAGCCTTTTCATCAAATGCCTCCAGCATCATAATAGGTGGAAGTCCTTGATTTTTAAAAGGGGATATATTAACATTATATTCATTCATTTTTATAGGGGTTGAAACAAGGACGCAAAGAGGCTGCCAACTGGACAAAACTGCATCACAAATGAAATTATCAAATCAAGATTTTGTAGTTTCAGTTACTCTGGCATCACCTGGAGCAGCAGCAGCCACCCTCGCTGTTGTGTGATGTGTGTCCTCCTTGTTTCATGTGGAAATATTATAAATGAAGTGTACATGCTGTGAACAGAATGTTCATCTGAGTTCAAGGAGAAGAGTTTTTGTATTCTTTGTAAATAGATGAAATAAAGCGTATCAGCACAGTTGATAACTCACTCACTATTTTGTTTTTTATTGCACTGAAGGGTAGATACTTTTTTGTAAAATGACGATTTGACAGTAGATGTGTGTATTTATTTATTTCAGTCATTACAAATATATTTTTCTCATTTGTTTTACTAATTAACAGTAGAGGGAATTGTTTGCTGTTTGTAGGGTAATGTACATATATGTGACAGACTCAATGACGTGTGGTTGTAATGGCGAGCACTGTCCAGCAGAAGTCAGACTAGTATAATGTATTCATGTTATAGGAAAATGTGGCATGAGTACATAAGGCTTGAGTTCAAACCTGTGCAGAATCACAGCCATACACAGAGAGAAACACTCTCCACTTCTAATTGCATGTCTGCAGTACACTTGTGTCTCTTGGCGTGCTAAGGATTTGATTGTGATCCAGACTTAAGTCCTGCTTTAGTCCCTCTGGTGCTTTTCACACAGTTAAATTCAGAGAATCGTTCCAGTGTATGCCTTGCATTCGAGCTCTCTTTTTTCCCCGAGGTGTTCCCTCGTACACTACCCAATATAGGACAGCATCCATCATCCACCATCCATCAATTTTTTTTCAACTCACATCAGATGAGTGCATATTTCAGGGTGATAGCAGGGAAGGTTTCAACTATAGACGGTGTGACACATTGGGCCAGCTGTGCTGATAAAGATGGATTTTTAAACATAGTTATAGAGACATTAAGATCATTGGAAGATATCTTTTCATCCTTAAATGTAGATAAAGGGCCTCTACAGAGCACAACATTTATGTGTTGTAATGGGCTGGAATCACACAAATGTTTGATAATTGTATTGTGTGGAATGAGAGCCGTCTTGATAACTTTGGGGCTGCACACACCGCATTTAATTCATTTTTTCCTGAGTTCAAATTGATCCTGGAATGTTTGAGGTTTAATAATGTAACAAGAGTAGAGGCAGGAGGGCAATGGCTGCAAACACTGTATTGCAAGTGTATATTTAGAATATAGAAAAACACATGTAATTACAGTGGGGAGCCGCCACAATCATGCTGCTCGGCCTGTAGCGCTTTCATTCCATGAAAAGAAAGCCAAACTGATTTCCCATATTTCCTATCCTGGTGATTTGCCGCCTGCTTACACCCACTCCTCTGGTTTGAAACTGGTGGGCAATTGATCATGTACTGTATGTGTGTGAGTGTGTGAGGGAGGGAGAGAACAGAAAGGGATTTTGTGGTACGATGTAACAGCATGATTGTCTCCTGTTTTTTTTTTTTTTTTTTTAACCATGTGATCTTCCTCCAGCTGCTCCATGGCCATTGCTTTCTGAGTGAAGAGCGGCCCCTTTGTTTGTGTACTGACTGTGGTCGGCGTTTTATAGCCCACTGTGATTGTGCCAGTGTTGGCTGCTGTGTTTGATTCTCGCTGTAGCAGTCACTTTTGTTTTTTTTGCCTGTTTGTGTGCATTTTGTGTGGGTAAAAGAGAGAAAACAGGAGAGGAGTGAGTGACAGCAACAGGAGAAAATGTAGTTTGTGGGATTTACAAATAGAATATGCACTATAAACGAGGGGTGATAAACCAGACCTATCTTTCCCCCACAGATGGGTTTAAAATCTGCCACGGCAAAGCCTGCGCATAAGCCCATTGCTTGCCTGACTCTGCAGCAAACTGAGCTGCCCAAAGGGCTCAGTGGAGCCCGGCGAGGAGTTAAAAGGGGGTCAGACCTAGCTTGGGAAAGCACTGTTCCCCTCTGTGACTGTCTACCCCCTACTGACCAGACCGGCATGAGGCATGTAAACATAATCTGCATTTCACATAGTCCCTTCTAGGATACAGACAGACATCCGAGTGAGATCACATTGCTGCATGAGTTACAGCGCCTTCAGCTATTTACTCAAGCTGCCGACATCAACAAACATCCTGCTTTTAAATAAGAGACTTGGGGGGTGAGATTAGAGAAACAGGGGCTGCGCAAGACCCTTTCACTTTTTCCATAGAGACTGAGCACCTCATTGAAGAACTGTCATCATTTGAGATTGTGGTGCAAACACTATTAACCCCAACGGAGGTGAGAGAGTGTTTCTTGAGACTGGAAAAGATAAATCTGGGCTATTAAGCATAATTGGTAAGAGTTTGGTCTGTGCTAAATCACTGGATTAAAGCCTGTGTAAGATTTTGTTTCACAGCATAGTGCACCAAGCTGCTAAGTAATCTAGTTGAAACATAGCATGGGAAATGCAAGACTATTTTCTCTCTGCAAAGAACACAAACAAGTGTCTGCAAACAGGCGCTAAATTTAGATTTTATGATTGGCATAGAGACAACAGATTCCAGTATCAAGGCTGCTTATGATTCAGACAGAAATGAACAAAACATGTTCGCCACCACGACATGATACTATGATTTGAGAAAGATTTGAGTTTTCTGAGTTAATTGCCTACCCGGTGTTAATCAAAGCAGTTATGTTGTAAATAGCAGGAAAATCACACCGAACAATAGCTCGCAATTACACAAACCCCGATGCAGACTTTTATCTTAATGCATTGATTTCCAGGCCTGCATCGCTTAAGGCTTTTTATCTTATTTATGGCTTTTGGCTCGATCCTCCTCTCTGTTAATGGCTCGCACCTTATTTGGATAGTTTCAGATCCAGTGCACAGTACAGCAGGTCAGTGTAGGGGTTACATTGTGTCTGAATGGGCAGAAAATGGATAAATAGAGCTTTGCTGAACACTGTTTTTTTTCATAGAATTGTTTGTATAATATCAAGACTGAACTGCCCAAGGTATCGCTGAAACGTGGAAGAAAAGAATGTTCTGGCATTGAAGAGTTTCAAGCAGGATGTAAATTAAGTATCGGTTGGTACAAGGCTGTGTGTGAGAAACTGGTCCAATGCTTAGTAAACTTAGAGACTGAGCAGCCAAACACACACCTTCCATAAAACAAGGGCAGACAGTTCATAACTGGAGTGACCTCGACCAGGATGTGAGTCTCAGTGTCGGGATAAAATACGTCTTCTTCTTGCCTGTATAAGCATCATCACCTTGTGTCACGAGGCTGGGACTTCTTGGCAGACCTCTGTCACCCTCCGTGCGACCTCTCCCTCACTGAGACTGATCCTCTGTGACTTTCTGACCTCTCAGAATTCCTCTCACAGCAGGTCCAGTAAAGTCCTGGTGCCGCCGCAGATTGAGATTCACATTCCTGCTGGATCTTCATGCTCTGCTGCAGATGCTCATAAATAAAAATGTTATACCATGAAAGCAAAGCCTGTACCCCCCCCCCCCCCGGTTTGCAGCCCCCTAAGCAGGCTGCATTATTGGTATTAAGGAAACGGGAATTCTCAGAAGCTAAAGAGAAGAAAACAAGCATCAAATGAAATGTACTGTACATTTAAAAAGCCGCTCATAAACCCAGCAGGACCCACTGGTGGATTCATCACACACAGGCCGAACATCTTTGATACCCATATGTATTCTAGTGCAGACTTCAATCTTTCCAATTTTATATCAAGTTGAACTCAAAAGACATCTAGATTTCTTTTTTTCATTTTATAACAGCCTTAAAAAAATTGCTCCAGTTTGAATGTGTCACCCAAGATAATAACTTTGATTCTTTCATGCATAGATTTTAACTCATTTAAATCACAACAGACAAATATAAATGTGATATACAACTTTTGTTTATTGTCCTATGAGTTGGAGCTGTTATCTCACATTAAAACTTCTTAAATGACTTCTTAAAATGACTTAGGAGTTAAAATCAATGTAAAAACAAAAAAGTAAAAAGTTGAAATATGAACTGCTTAAAGACAGAATACATCCATACAACATTTGAACATTTGGGCCCATTTGAAATTTATGCCATGATGAAATCATTAGACTTACAAGTGCTGGTGTCATGCGCACAAGTGTACATATGGTTTTGCTGAATGACTTGCACAAACAGGCCCCCAGCAGTCCTCTCATGTGTTGCAGTGGTAAATCTTTGCAGACTGCAGGCCTACGACAGTCACGGCCAGCAGAGGTCTCCGGATACAGGACGGGACAAAGTTAGGTCCCAGTTGCACCACATGGGGTGTCATCGTGTCACTGCAGGACGCACAAGAGGCAGCGTTTGGAAAAGTGGGAATTCAGCTGTGAAGGAAGCACAAGAGTCCCCCCCCCCCCCCCGCCACACACAGCTTGAGCTTCAATCCCCCACGTCAGAAGAAAGGGCAGTGTTTGATTCTAGGTTTGTCTGGATCTCCTGGGACTTTTCCTCCTGTGGGAACGTTTGGTGCGTCGTGCGTTTTGGCCACTTTTACGCACGACTTTGGAAGTAGTTGGGCTCTCGCAGTCTGCCGAGGTCTGATCCTGTGAAGTTTGCCAGGAAGGCTGAGACGATGTTTTGCCGTAATCAAACAGCCAGAGCCACCGTCGCCCGCGGCTCTGCCCTTGAAATGGAGATACGACGAGGGAAGTTCAGAAAAAGCGTTTTCCTGGACACATCACAGGTAGAGTCCTGATTGTGCGCCAGCTATCAACACACACACACACACACACACACACGCTGCGAACACACACGTATGCACACATGCTGAGGGGGATTCTCTGTTTACAACTTTGACTGATCTCCTTCCCTTTCGCAAACTAACTTATTTGGCACACATTTAATCTTATTCTGAAGGCATCTGAGTGCGCTTTGCTTTGTGCGGCATTTTAATGACTTTGCACCGGGGAGATGTGCTGCTGCTGCGCTCAGGTCGTCTTTAAGCTTTTAATTGCTGCATTTCCAAACTACTTAGCATTTTACTTTAGTCTTAAGAAAAACCAATAACATGCCCACAGAGACCTAAATGTGTTTCTGTAGTGAGTTGATAGTAACTTAAATGTGCTTTATGTCCATCTCCCATGATATTGTTTTAATATTCCTACATGGCTTCATGTTGTACAGTTTTGTTGTGGTGCCAGTGGCTCATTATACCTTGCATAAAATCCATTGTGCTAAAATCTGATGGATGTGTATTCCAGGGTGATAGCAGGCAATGATTCACCTACAGACATGATGGGTTCTTAAGCAAAGTTACAGAGACATTAAGTTCATTGAAAGACGTCTTTTCTTAAGACCTTCTACACTTGACAGTCTCTTAAACACACACAGAAGGGTCAGAGCGAGAACATTTGGGTTTTATAGTTGCTGCATTTCCGAACTTTGCATTTTACTTTACTCTTAACCAAAAACAAAAACATCCCTTCAGAAACTTAAATGTGTGTCTGTGTTACTCACTAGTGGGTTGATAGCAACTTAAATGCGCTTTATGTCCATCTCTCATGATATTGTTTAAATATTCCTACATGGTTTCATGTTCTGTACTTTTGTTTTGATGCCAGTGGATCATCATAAGTTAAGAGATCTGATGGATGTGTATTTCAGATTGATCGTAAACAAGGCTTCAACTAAAGACAGTTTGACACACTTGTGCAGATGAAGACGGATTCCTAAAGTTTTATAGACACTAAGATCATTGAAAGACATCTTTTCTTAACATCTTCTAGTCTCCTACTTAGCCTTAAACGCAGATAGACGGATCTTTACAGGGCAGAGAGAGAACATTTGGGTGTCATAGTTGCTGCATTTTCAAACTACTTTGCATTTCACTCTACTCTTATCAAAAACTACAATATTCCTACAGAGACTTAAATGTGCATCTGTGGTGCTTTGTAGTGGGTTGATAGCAACTTAAATGTCTTATGTGATGCTCCATCTCCCATGATATTGTTTTAATATTCCTACATGGCTTAATATCACATAATTTCATTGTGATGCTAATGGCTCATTGTAAATTTCATTAAATCCATGATGCTTTTGTACTTGTTTTCTAAAGAGGATATGATCTTCCCTTGATAATCACCTTATTTAATTCTTCTCAAACGCTTTCTGAATATCATCAATTCAAAACTGCTCTTCTGTACATCATGTGGATTCCAACCTCTTGGCTCACATGTGCGTCTTTAAACCGCTTTAGTATTTGACTGCAGCCTGTGGACAATCACCTGGCTGCAGCCAAAAGTTGAGAACTAGGTCAGAGCTGTTAGCTTTTGTATCCCTGTCAGCTGGTGATCGCTGGATTAGAACTGGTGCTCTTCATGCATGTTTTCCTCTTCCTCTCTGCAAAGCTCCCATGTCAACATCTGCTTCATATTAGCCACCGTTTGTCGGCGGAGCAGACAGGCACAAAAGCGACTCCCAATCTAACCTCTAATTATTTTTACTCACAGGCCACTTTAATACTATTTTGATGGAAAGTCCTCCCTCCATCTATCTCACTTCTCTTCCTTTCTCTCTCTCTCTCTCACACACACACAAACACACACATTTGCCTGTGAGCTCAGTTTGCTCAGGTTGTTCAGTCAGAAACAAGTTTGCTGTTTTGTTAAATTTAAACTAGTTTTTGTAGAATTGTTCAGGTAACGCTAGACAGACGTGAAGATGAGAGCAAGAGAGCGAAGGTGGTGGGGGGGCTCGGTGGTAAGAGGATACTTAAGGAATGTTAATGGTGCAATACGGCAAATGGAAAAGATAGGGTATTGATCCTGTCTCTCTCCTTTCCTCTCTGAATCTCTCTTGCTTTTTCTCTCCACGCGTGTGTGCAGGCATACCATCGTCCGCTTACGTGTACTAGTTGCTTACAATTCATGTCACAGGAAAACACCGCCAACCCCCGGGGAGCCTGGCACACTCCATCATATCGATCTGCAGTCAGAATTAACCCGATTTGGCGCCTGAGCGGCTTGGATTCATATCTGACACGCGAGCTGGTAAAGGCCAACAACACGTAACACTTCCTGGAGCCGTGTTAATGTGTGTTTAATCTGAGCCGGTGTGAGTCGATGATTGTCTGCGGAGAGAACAAACAGCATAAGCAATTTTCCTCCGAGGCGTTGTGATAAGAGAGTTGAGCAGTGGCACATTCGTTTTTTTCATTTTTGTATTTATTTGGCCGGTGGGGTCGGATAAAGGTTAGATGAGGACGGAGAAGGAGAGGAGAGAAGACGACTGTTCTTTACCTATTTTGAGGTGAAACAAAACGCGGATAAAAGGAAGTGATGAGGTGTGCCAAACCAACACATTCATCTTCACATCACGCTTCAGGATATTCCACCCCTAACTCTTATCCCTGTCCCCCGGTTTAGTCTGTGTATTAGTTATTTATCAGAGTAAAGACTTCCTTTCCTTTCACAACAACAATCATTGCTTCCTTAACTCTCTAATCTGCTCTCCGCTGGTTCTCATACAAGATTAATTTGTGTCTCTGCCTTTGTTGCCAATGCTAATGATCCTCTTTCAGGGACCGGGACTTTCCTCCGGCTCTGTGTGTTAGGACTCTCTCAGTGCCACCGTGGAACCGGTCTGTGGCATTTCAATGAAGCAGGCCTGCCTCGGTGTGAAAGCACCCAGTTTTCACCGTGCCAAGAGATGTCACGTTTGAGTGTGTGTGTGTGTGTGTGTGTGTGTTCGTTTGTGCCAACAGTCAAGCCTCTTATGTAAATGTATGTGTTTGTGTGAAGGTGGTTTGTCTGCTGCTGGTCAATGACACGCTATCAGGGAATGAAATGCACAATGTTGAAACAGCTGAAAGAAACTCCTTTTCTTGAACTGAACCAAAAGTGAGTCTTAGTTTGTTTTGCACCCTCATTTGAATGTGTAATGAAAAGATACAGTTTAGGACTCTCCCTACATGCCCAAAACCTTAAGTGAACTATGTATATTTGATTAAGAATTAAGTATTAAATACATGTGTTTGTTGCTAAAAGAACACTTGTAGTACCCTTTGAATGGAGTAAAATGGTAAAAGAAAAGGCACTCACAGTCATAATGAGTGTGTGTGTGTGTGTGTTAATGTGCCTGGAGGCAAGTGCCAAGAGCATGATTTTGTAAGACTAAATGACTGCTATTATTAATCTAGAGAGTGCTGATGCCGACTTTGGGGATTTCTGTGGACTGTGCGACTAATTATGATAATCAGTTATGCACATGAAGGATTAAAATGTTTAAAATATTTGCAGGCATCCAGCTTAGACCTTTAGACATATCCTTCGCAAGACATTGTTTCCATGTGAATTTGATTCAAACGTCTCTGCATTATCACGACGAGTCCTGACAGTCTGTCTCGCTGTGTTCCGACTCCTCGTCCTCTGAGGTCCGCCGGTGCTGAATCATTCTGCTGCGTGCACATCACAAATTGACAGGCTAATATGGTCAGAGAGTGGAAGGAGAATGAGACGCCGAGCGAGACGATCACATGCTCATGCAGCATTTGTCCAGAAATCCATTCCGCAGTCGTCCCGTCCATCCTCCGCCTGCTGCTCTCAGTGGGAGCAGAGAAGACATCTGCTTTCTACATCCCTCCTCTCTGATCCGCGAGGCCACCGGTGTGTGTCTCTGCGCTCCGCTCCGTCCGTGTCGGCTCTGCTGTTCCAGCTGAAGCCACCCAGGCGTGCAGTGGGAGCCTGCGCCGGTGCCGTTATTATTCCGGAGGTGGGGATGGAATGTGCTGTGTTTCAACGCTCTGACTCTGCATTATGTTTAACTCAAGGATGGTCATCCACCCCGCTGTGGCTACCACCAGCTATGCAGGGCCAGGAAGTGGTTGGATGTATGCGTGATGACACACCCATCCACCCACACTCTCTCTCCCAGCCTGCAGAAGTGCATGGCAAGGTCTGGGAGTCTGCTGTTCATGTTGAGTAAAAGCTTTAACAGCTTTGGGGCTGCGGTTTGGTTGGTTTTGGTGCTCTGCCCTTCTCCACCCTCTACATCCACTCACTCTCACCAGTGAGTATCCAAGCTCAACATACTAGTGGCTTCAGTGAAATTTTGGATGCTATGGGTGTTTCCTTTGCTCAGCATGTCTTCACCATAGACTGTATAAAATATGGACGTAGTGTCCGTGACGTCACCCATAGGTTTCTGAAGAGCAAAAATGAAGCAAATCGTAGTGCGTAGCCATCTTGGTAGCCTACCTCCGGTTACTCCAAATATGGACAAAGAGGTGGAGCGAGGGCGGAGCTGAGGCGGGTCGAATGAACGCTATTGGCTGGAAAAAGCCGCTTTATTCGAAATAATCAAACTAGCTACGGCTAACCAGCTAGGTTAAATGCTAAATGTCGTTGCTAGCCGGCTAACCCCACGACGATCTCTTTCCCAAACTCAGTGACTAGAATTAGCCGGGGTGACGCCGTTTAGACCGTCATTGGCTAGTTGTCAATCAAAGTGGCACCACTTAGATTGACAGCTATGAATTGTGCATAATGATGTATGCTGTATATTTTAAACGAACGCCTTATAAAAAAATTCCCCCCCCCCAGAGTTGTCATGGAGTAGAAAAACAGCTTATGAGACTAGAGCCATGTTTTGAACCAGGCTGTAAATATGTTTTTTTCTGTCGTAAAATCGGACATTTTAACATGGGGCTGAAATGTAATTGACTCCCTTCTGCGGCCTGCTCTAGCGGTTATTCGAGGAACTGCAACTTTTTTGCACTTCCGCATAGGCTTCATTTTTCAGCGGCGGAGGTTGCCGCTTGGTCTTCACCCACCGTAAAAAGATCACACCAGTTGTGCAGTAACTCATATCTTGATATTAGGTCATGTTTTTGTTAAATGCAAAGTCAAACATTTGCAGAAGAAGAAGCTCTTATCAATTTGTTTCAGCTAGAGAAATGTTCCTTTTTATTTCCCCCATATTCTGAGCTTTCAGGCATGAGGAATATTTTGCTTTTATCAGTGAAAACCGATGCACTGCGGTGTTCTCAAGCCTGAGATATTGTGCCGCTGATATGTTTTCTCCAGATGCTGGGATGTATGGTTTATAGTTCACAGAGGCAGACCTTGCACCGTAAGCAGCCTCATGCTTCCAGCAGCCTCTCGCTGTGGATTCCGCTCGTGTTTAATGTGGCCTGGCAGAACACTGTGATGAACTAAGCCTGTTTGTGTAAGCATATGTTTGCTCCCCACATACACAGAGGGAGAGAGGTCGTATAGATGTCGCCAGGAAAACACGTTTGCCAGCAAAGAGGAGGCACCTCAGACCATGAACCCATTGAGAAAAGAGTTGTTTTCAAGGAATGCCAAAACTTCCCACGAGTCTCCTTCTCAAGGCAGCTCTGTGTACCCAGAGAACAATGGGCCATCGCGGCGCTGCAGCCAAAACCAAGCCCTGTTCTGGGGCATGAAAGTAGCTCTGGGGGGTTTTAAAGGAATAATATGTAACATTTCCACATTAAAATGTCAAAAAAAATGACTAGACCTTTGTTACATATTTTCTTGAGCTGTGTCCTGACATTATCCCAAATATTTCCAGTAATGTTCAAACCCAGAGAAATGAAAAGGTAATGGTGCGTTTCAATGGTCGCCTGTCAGTTGCGATGTGGGAAAGACCAGATGATACATCAGAGTGAGGAAGGAAGAATGTGACTGAATGTGAATAAAACTTTAATACATTACCTCATCTGTTTCGGCCTGAGTCACGCCAGAGAGATTTCCACTGGCTAACAAAGACGACGACGTCTTTTGTTATCGTTGTGATTGTGAGACGCCTAGTTGAAGAAATTACACATTTTCTCGTAAGCACAAGAGTGGATGAATTCTTGAACAGCTACAGTGGCAGACTAGCCAAGTCTGGTCCGCGTGGAGTTCTCTGAGACAACTACGATATGGGATTTTTAGACCAATCTTCCAAATTAGTGTGGGCCTAAGTAGAGTTCAAATCTCTATGAATTCTTCAGTGTGTGTGTGTGTGTGTGTGTGTGTGTGTGTGTGTGTGTGCGTGCACCCTCAGGGCTTTCTGGCATGTCAAACACTGCAGGGGTGCAGGGGAGATGCCAGGGAAAAGTTCACCCCTCTTAAGACCCTTCCTCTCAGACAAAGCTCGACCGCTGGAGCTTTCTGCTCGGAGGCTTTCTCGGTATGTCCAGGGATATTTTAACTAGCAAATGTTTAACTTTTTTTTATTACCCAGCCTTTGTGTGCACATCCTTGTGCAGCACTGTTCCCACTCAGCCTCTCAGTGCAAGCACGAATGAAAAATTGTTTAATCTCAGTTTCTTCAAGCTGTGAGTAAAATTCAGCCAATGTCCCGCTATTGTTCAAATGGTAACAACTGGACTGTTTGCCAAACATGTTGGGTGAAAGAGTGAACAAAGCTTTATTGTTCAAATGAAATATTTGCTGAAGATTCTCTTTTCTTTCACTGTTGATCTCCAATGTTCATGTTCTTTATCTTTTCTTGCAACAAGGCAAGGTTATGTTGAATTTCATTATTTCAAACAGGCTGATTGCTGTTGGGTAATTTCATGCATCAAATATAATTCACATAGTGTCATTGCTGTTATTATAATAATCTCTTTTCTCATTTTATTCATTTTCACTGGGAGCAATCTGAACAACAGTTCTCGTATACTGTAGATTTGTTTGTCTGCTGTTGGGCCTCAAAAAGCTGTGAGGGTCTCTGTCCTCTCCTATTTCATATGACACACACACCCATTAGTCTCGTAGTGGGCGGATGTCCTCTTGGACTGAACCTTCGCTGGTCCCCTCCGCAGACCCAAGGACAACACTTTCCTTCACAGTCTTATCTTATCTGAGCCTCACTCGCCAGACGTGCTGGACAAACCATTTACTGGTTGGCTTGGAGACAGGATAAAATTGGCCTCATGAAAGTCAAATTTTAGGTTAATTTCACATCTCAGAACTTTTTTTTTGTGGCCATTCTTAATAATGGGTGTTATGTTTTAATTCTCATTCCCTTATGTGCTGCTTTGTTTCAGTGCTCTGATGCAGTTCGTCTATTTTCAGCTACTCGTTGCTGTAAATGGACACAGAGCAGCCTTCGTGTGAGGCCATAAGAGTTTTTAGGTGTAAGTGTTTCGGCCTTGGAATGTGGTTCGCGGTCGTTGTCTCGATGTGGCAACTGGTGTCAGGGTGCAGTTTAACAGCTGAGGGTCCGCTGCTGATGTCGAAAGTGAACCCCACCCAACCACAGTACATTTCGTACAGTAGTAGTAGAGGACTCGACTCTGACGGAGGCATTAATAGAGAGAGCAAAGATAGATCGCAGACGTGTACACACTCACACAGGAAGTGAGTCACACATGCTGTCACTATCCAGTTCACATCTGCATCTCCATGTATATTTACACATTTAAAACCCGCCTTTCTTCTGTTATGAATGAGAGCTGCTGTTTTGAACTCTTCATTAGTCATTCGCGATAACTGCAGTCTGTCAGCCTCTGTTTCTCACACACACCTTCAGACAGTGACTAAGCAGCAGCGTCTCCTTAAGCAAGGTCCATTGCATATTCTCAGACACAGACGGGCTTTGTTCACGCGGCGAGCGCTGTCCTGAGCGAGGCTGTCACTGGCAGTGACTCGGTTAACAGACAGATGGAGAGATAGATGGAGGTGGCGTAATCGCTGGATACTGTCCCACTCCCCCAGATGGGAAACTTCCTCCATGCATCATCAGACCTGTCTCATTCGGTTACTACCTTGGTTAGGGAAGTGAATAATGCCTGTGAATCAGACATGACCCAGAACTGTTGCCATTCAAGTCCTTTCTTGCCTCCCTGTCTTTACTGAAGAAATATTACAAAGGAAGGATTTGGGATCAGTCTAAACAAAGCAATCCCAGAAAATATGAATGGCTCTGAGTAAATGAGGTATAAAAGAAACTAGAGCAGGACTTAAACCATCTAATGCAGTAGGATGATGAGTTGTTTCTTCCAGATTAAAGATAATGAAAATGGTTAACATAAAAGAAACACATTGCAGGTGAATCAGCTCTCTACCTGCTTCCTGTCTCTGTGGGTTTTCACGTCCTTCTGCCGTTTCATTTTCCCCCAATTTATCAGCCTCAGCGCCTCCCTTCCCCCAGGAGAGCCACATTATGTGGGCCACACCACTTCTTTGAGGCTCAGGTCCCCTGATATAGCAGGAAAATTGGTCTTTTTTGTCAGGTACTGTAGGGCTAACCCACTTTACTGATCCAGATTACACAGAGGAAGTCCTCCTTTGTCTCCTCTAGACACTCATAGAAGATTACTGTTTGCTTTACATCGCTTTATCTCTCGCTCTCTTTTTCACTGTTCATCTTTGCGCACACACACCCCACCGGAGACCTTCACCGTAACCTATCGAGCCCGCCGCTAACAGACTGTAAAACAGAACTTGGCTTCATCATGAGGAAGGTATCTTCTTCCTGCGAACATAAGACCCCCACTGCACCCTGCTCGGTTAAACATTGACAAAAAAGACACCAGCGCACACACACACACACACACACACACACACAGATTCCAATGTGTGGTTTCATTTACAGTCCAGGACACTTGTTGTCAGCCCCCTTCGACTTATCACAGAGGGCTTAGAAACACGAGAAGCTTTGTGTCTGTGTGGAAAAAATGCCAATCTCTGTCAAACACGCTGTGAGAGATAGTTGAAAATGCTGACATTATGTAACTTTTGTCATTTCTTTCCTCTTTTCTTGTAAATCTTACTTGAATAACCAAAAGAAAGGAAGCTGGTTTGTTTCTCATTTAACTTCCTGTTATAATTTTAAAAAGCGGTGCACAAAGAAAATATGTCTGATTTTGATTATTTTGCATGGACATGTAAACTAACAAGGTCAAAGGTGAGGCAGAGGTCTAAATAAATATCGATAACTGTTTTCAATAAAGTATTGTAAACCCGCCCATAGGTGGTGAAAGTCACTTTGCACTCTGTGTGAATCCATTACGACACTGTCTGCTCCAAGTTTAGCCTGTAACTTCACCAGGGACAAGTCATTAACCTTCAGTTCCACACGGTCATTAAGGCTGAAGAATATGGGGCATGTCTGTGTCAGCCCACCGCGCTACATGCTTTCGACTGTTCTTTCTATTCCAGTCTGTTCTGTCATTTCTCTGTGGACAAAGAAGCTTTTTATCCCCTGCTCCTATACATCACATAGCTACCTGATGGCATTGTGAAATAGATGGAGTCAGGGCCTCTCTTTCATACAGAGGAATTCACTGTGAAAAGAATCGATACTGAGGAATGTTTAGAGGTGTGTGTGTGTAGGTGTAATGTGCATGCCTGTTCATGCACTGACTGTTGTTTTCATTTGTGCAATGTCACTGAGTTACTAAGTGATGAGCTCATGGCTAAGCTACCTGTATGTCTTCTGTGAACAGTGTAGTGACCAGCACATGTGAGTGTTAAGTTGATGGAGTGTTAAGTCTTCTGTCCTCGTACTGTAAAAAACACTGCAGCGTGAGGTCTAAATTCAAAAGGAGATTTTTGCAGCACAGCCTCTTCATCACTGGATGTGTGTGTGGAGGAGAGAGGGCAAAGGGGCACAACCACCAATGATGTTGCTCTCTGGTTTGATGATGCCGAGCAGGTGTTTGACTTTATGAGAGCAGATGGGTCTATTATGCATGTCTGCCTTCCCTGCATGCTGCATAGTGTACCAGTCCCTGCCAGCATGCCTGTGTTTTAATGTGTTTGTTTACTGGGCCCAGTGGCAGACGGTGGGATGTCAGCTCTCGTTGTATTGTTGGGTCGTTCCCGCTCTCTCAGCAATTATTTTTTATCGTGTCTGTCGCTAGTTTTCCATTATTGCCTACTTCAGGAAAAGGAAAGTGATCAGCTTGTCTGGATGTTCGCTCAGGTGGATTTGGACTATTAATCACCTTCAATAAAGGTGTGGATGATAGTGTGAATGCCTCAGCGAGCGTGAAATACAGAAAGTACAAAAAAAATATATACATTTCTATTAAAAAGGACTTAAATGTTAGAGTAACAATTATATAACCAAAATGTTCATAATAGCTGGATCAGGATTTGTCAGCATGAAAAGAGGCCTGGCAGTCAGCACTTTAAAATATGATGGCAGAGTAAGACAAATCAGCAAAGTAGTTAAAGCATCAGTTAGAAAAGAGGTAGAATATGCTTAATGTGTTTTATTGGAAACTGTCTCAAAAATGACAAACTATATTCTACATTGACAGAGAAAATGGATAAAAAGGTATTTCATAGTTAGTGTATAACTACATTTAAAGTACCATAGTAGGTTGCAGAGATGAGTTTTTATTCTTTGAAACCACTCCTGTACATCACGTTGACATACAACCTAATTAAGGCTGAAACGATTTATTCAATTAGTCAGCCAGACAGGAAATTAATTGCTGTTATCATGTATTTTGATAATGGATTTTTCAGTCATATATTAAGCAATAAAAACATCTGCTAATTTCAGTTTGGCAAATGTCTCTGTCACTGTAAATGGAATATGTTTGAATTTTGGACAGTAGGCAAGACTAAATAAGATGTGAAGATGTCGCCTTGAGCTCTGAGAAATATTTACAAAGATTGATGAATTGACCATGTACCATCAGCTGTGTGTGCGTACTGCATGTGTTCTGTGTATGTAATCCAGACTCAGCTCCCACCGGGGGACTCCCCAAAGTTGTGACTGAACAGCCAGATGAGAAAACCAGCAGACTAAGGATGTTTGTGGCTGATGATTTGTGTGATGTCATTTTTACACCACGTAATAAAAAAAACTCAAATACTTGTTACTAAACTAAAAAAACACCAATAAACATTTATTGAATATAAATGCATTGTTAAATCCAATGCATGAGCATCACTCTTAAACATGTAAAAAGATGAGTGAGGTAATAGGGTTAAATATCTCTGGTTCACGCACATTGACATCATGTTCACTACCTTGTTCGGTCAATTTGCCTCATTACACTTTCTTCTCCCTCCTTCCTCGCCGACCAGGAATCAGTAACCTTTAAAGCCTGTCAGTTTGAGATACGCTCCCCCTAAATGTCTTCTCTGCAGAGGTTTACATTCCTATATTGTTTCTGCAGCTGTTTACATTCACGGCTTCTGTTTTTGATTTTATCCAGACAGACTTTACTACAAACAACAGCCTCTTGTTGTCAGCTCTACTAAAAATATTTATTATGGTCTGGCACAAGTGACCTCACGGCAAATAAAAGTGCAGAAGTCTGACAATTTATAAATGGAACAATAAGTTCTGTTGTGTCTTTCTCTTCACTGCTCACCCTCGTGTCTGCCGAGCTCATCCTTGTCATGTCTGGTTTAACTTGGAAAGAAATATGAGCGCATTACCGTCTGGAACATTTATTCTCGTCCTCCGTCTCCTTCATTAGATGTGTTCAAATTTAGCAAATTGATACTGACACACTTCTCAACTTCAAGTATAAGCAGTAGTCATAGTATAATTACTAATAAAGTACTGTGACACTCACCTGTTAAACTGTGTTTTGCTTAGTGGTCCATCTTGCTGCACTACTTCTTGTGCTCTGCAGAGGGAGCCATTGCTCCATTTCAGATTCTGCAGCAGCCAAGACCCACTTTCCTCTCCCCTTAGTCACCTTTTCTTTATAGCTTTGACATTCATTTTGTATTCATCTTACAGTCGTTGATAGTAATTTAAGAAAAGCATTCACATTTCTTAAATGCTAAATGAATTGCCTCAGTGTACATATCCTCTTAAATCCGCACATATCCCGCTCTGATATTGCACAGCCTGCACCCCTGAGGCTAGAAATCGATGGAGATGAATTGCCTAACGAGTAAGTTTCTCTTTCACTGAGCTACCCGCTTCTTCAGAGTGATGAGATGCTGCAGTCTCCTGTGACTGGCTGAGGTAGCGTTCCTGAAAGTCAGCAGTAATTCTGGGAAGCAGCCAGAGCGCTGTGCTTGCTCCTGACACGCTGCTCGTCCCTCTCTATGGGTCTGTTTATGACTGACTTCTCCAGCGTGTTTTTCCAGCATGAGTGGCCGTGTTGAGAAATAAGATGACCCTTTAAACCAGGTGCTAAAGAGACTCCCTCTTCTGTTATCACCGTGATGAGGCAGGCTACTCCCCCAGCTAATCCACCGACTGTGACGCACCCATCCTTTGCTCCAATATGGGGGCTTTCCCAGCAGAAGAAGAGCACCAGCTGCATGATTTATGGCTCCACGTCCAACATTTCATTTACAGCATTAGTCAAGTTTTGATCACGGATATAGAGTCAAGCGTTCTCGTGCATCATCCCAACGCCCCCTCCATCTAATCTCAAAGTACAAGTTCGATCACTCAGACATTACAGACTGAAACTGATACGCCTAATAACAAGGTGGACCGTCGATGAGATTTACAATGTCATTACTCCGTCTCTGTGTCTGAGTTATGACTGCGGAGCTGTCAACGCAGCTTTTTCATGCTCTATAACTGAGAACTGACCTCCAGGGGGAATTCTCTCATGATGCGTCTGGTTTCGCAGCTCGTCACGCGCTGCTGTCATCGAGCCCAACAGATGTGACCTGGTACCTGCTGATATTCAAATCTGTTGAGGCTCTTTTTTTTTCTAAGTAGAGTCACTTTTGCTGGTTTCTGTCACATTTTTCTCTCTGCAACTGTGCACAATCACAGAAATTTTCATTTTGTCCTTCTGTCACAAAAATTGTTGAATTTTTCTTTTTATTTATTTTCATCAACAGATTTGTGAACTCTTTGTGCTTTGGCAGATCCTGCATTTTATCTGTTGAAAGATATGTCTTTTTCTCTCGCTGTCCTTGTGCAATCTAACTGTCTGAAAAGTGTTCAAGTACACTGGGACAAAAGGCTCTGTAATAATTCTGTCTTATTTTACTTCGGTGGCCTCCGTGTGAAACAACAGGGAGGACGTCAGCTCGGCAGGTCATAATCAGACAGACGAACCTTGATCAGCTGCGTTCATCTCATTTGTTTTGGAAAACTTCTGCCACAGTTTCATTCTTGTGTGTGTGCGTGTGTTCACATGGTTCACAGAGTGTTTGTTTATGTCTGTTTGTGCCTGGGTGTGTATTTGTGTATGTAAGTGTAGGTTTGTGTCTCGGTCGGCGAGTGGGAGTCGCGGTGTGGGTGGGGTTCAGTTTTCAGATTGGGTCTAGATGACAGTCAGGGTTCTTTGTTGTGGTTTGGGGCCCGGCTGGCCTGGGGCCCTCTCCTGTTTCTCCCGCCACACTGTGCATTCGGCTGAAGGCAGCTTTTAACCTTTCAGCACAGACTCTGCAGTCGTGAAGATAAAAGGTGGCGTTGCTATCTGAGGTGATAAGATGGTGCTGATTAGAAGTTGAAAGTGATGTTTGTATGATAATCTTTAGGATGTTTGTTGTCTTTAAGGCCTCCAGAGTATCATATAGATTTCCTCAGGGTTCTTTTTGTCTTTTGTCTCAACACTGGGCATATTCTGTATTCAGAGGCTTATGTTGCCTGATGTTATTGAAGGATGATTCATTGCAACTAGGGACTTATTTTCATAGTTTTTGCCCTGTATTCCAGTTAGTAATAATTACATGTAATTCACCAAGTTAATTGCAATGATCCGGAAAAGCAGCATCATCCCTTAAAAGACTTCTGATCACCTGGAAACCCCAAGGCGATCATGCAGGTTTTAAATAACCCCCCAGGTTAGAGAATCTCACTTTGAAGAGAAAATGAAGGTAAATTTATTGCCCAAACTGTTTGATGTAAATATTCATCATAGTTAACAGACGCTCAGTTTCCTACTGCCAAATTATTGCTAACATTTCAAGTGAACTCATTTTTGGTTTTACGTCCAAGTAAAATGGTTTTGATGATCTGGCTGAAATGTTGTTTACAGCCTGTTTTTAATCGTCTGTTGTATTCCTGGATCTCTTCAAGTACCTTGGTGAGTGTTGTATCAAAGCCATTAGAAATTGGTGACTAATGCTAAATTGCACTGACATGTATGGAGTCTATTTGTATCAGCAGCCTATATATAACACTTGTCAGTAATATCTCTTTGGAGCAGCACCGCTGGCTGACAGCGTGACCCTCAACTCCGACTCCAGCTTGTTTCCTCCAGCTGATTAGGTGCACGCAGGAAGTTTTCCATATTCCTCCACACATCCGCTCAGAAACAAGAAATGCACCGGCTATTGTCTTGAAAGCAGTCCCATCCCCTCAGAACACATTACGTAAGGGTCAGCGTGCGTATTTTGGGGAGGAGGGCTCCAAATTTTCTAATCCTTTCATGGAACAAGTGATTCTGCCGGTGCTCTGTTTACCTAATCCTCCCAGTTTTGATTACATCTCCGAGTCAGTGTTGGATGAACTGATTGTGTAATATATTGGTTTCACTCCTCCCTCACATCTGCAATTAGCACATCTGGCCCCGTCAGAGTCAGACCGAGCCTTTAGTCACAGGCTGCTAATCCACATCCCATCAGTAGGTAATCACCATTTTAACATGTCAGGCCTGAAGCTGTCAGGCCTCTCTCTGCTAACCACTAATCTACTGTCTCTGAATACCTGATTTTGCCTCATCCTCTGTGGCTGGCGGCCAACGAGCGGTGATGCTCTGTGTTTGAGCTAGTCGCCTGCCTGCTTGCCTGCCTGCCAGCGTGCCCTGTCATTTCAGATAATAGCTGTTTTCTGTCTGTTTTTGTTCAGCCTCTAGGCTTTTGTCATAAGGTGTCAGTCTTTGTGTTTTACTGCAGGGAGATTTACCTGCAGCGTGTTCAGCGAGCCGCCGCCGCTGCTGTGATTGAGAGACTAAAGAACGACTAAATGGATTAAGTGGCACTGGAAAAAGAAATTGTTGTCCTGTCGCTTGTTCATTTTTCAAAAAAAACAAAAAAAACATCTCCGTCTATCAATGAAGAAGTGAGAGAACAGCTGCGAGCCTGTTTTAACACAATTCTGTATCGTGTTTACGTTCTTGTTAAGTGAATATTTTTCCAGTCCAGCACCGTGCCAGATCGACTTTCAGAGGGGATTATGAATCTACACACGCGGTGAACTGTGAATCGAATGCACACACACACACACTCGCACATGAGTCCCAGAATGTTTTGTGAGCGCCCTCCCTTTGTGCATTCACCTCAACTGTTTCTCTTTCCACCTTAGGAACTATAAATCTCTCCTCTCACTGTGTGTGTGTTGGTGTCTGCGACAGATTAGCCGGCTGATTTAAACTCTCAAGGGTGGAGGCTTTTCTTGGGGAAATGACCCGGCTTGCTACCGGCACCCCCGGCTCTTCAGCTCTGAGGTGAACGGGCTTTTACAGCTCCTTTGTTTTCACTGTTTGCCCGTGTAAAAGAGTTTGGAGAACATGCTCTCAGAGTGATGCAGTGCCATATGGGCTTGTCTGTGGAGAAGGGTCGGTCCCAAAAGTCATGTCATAGAAACATTAGAATGATCCACTCTTTCTCCAGTTTTCCTGTAAGGAGTGATCTTCTTCCTCATGATGAGCTCTTGGAATCAGTGAGTGACCCTCTGGAATTCCCTGGTCCATCTCCTGCCTTAGTGCTGATGAACACCAGAAGAATGTGTGTGTTTTAATTAACGCACCTCGGTGAGCAGCACGCAATGTGACGCCGGTTTCCTGTCGAGAGGTCAGCTTGTGGTTTGATCTCACCCACACCACAAGGAAGGATACACACATTACGCACAACACACACACGCTCTCCCTCTTTCTCTCTCTGTCACACACACACACACACACACAGCCGTATCAGGTCCAGGATTAACATGATGAAGAGGAGAACAGGATGAATGCTCCCTGCTCTTACTTGTCCTGTATCTGCACAGCAAAGGCAGATTGGCTGTAAACCACTTTTCCCAAAGGACACAAGTTGAACCATCAGTACAGTTTATGGATGAAAGTCACATGGAGTAAACTTTATTTTGAGGACAGAGGAAACTGACCACCAAACAGCTGGGCTGATGGGAAGGGAGACCGTCCTTGGCACATGACTTTAATTTTTGTTTTTCAAAGCAGGGAAATATTTCTTCCTTTAAAAACAACTTCCTCATATTTCTGTAGCATCTAACTTTAGCTAACACTGAATGTGAAGTTGACGCATCTTTGGGGAGCTGATATTTTTGTTGGATATAGTATGAACTGGCAGGAGGGACTTAAATGAATATTTTAAAGGTTAAGCAATAAAAGATTGAAACAATCTGTGACCCTGGGGATCTGTGCTATGAAATATGCATTTGAATTTGCCAAATGTTTGTGACCCTGTGACCTACTAATGTCTATTTCTCCTTCTTCAAATATCTGCACTTTCACTTTTTTTTAACAGCAGCACAAAGTTGCATCTGGATGAACCTTCATTTTGTGTTAGAAACAAATCTTTTATTTATTTGATAATTGTTAAATCTGTCACAAAATCCAAACATTTTGCAACCTTTATAAGATCTTTTGTATATCTACATGTCATTTATTTGGTTCTTAACTTTCTCTGTGTTCTGTAAGATTTCTTATCCACCAGGAGTAAAACAAATCTCCTATAGGCAGAGGTAATATTCTTCTGATAGCTCAAAAAAAAAAAAAAAAGACTGGGATGATATAGTTTCACTACTGTATCACACCTTGGCTTTTCTCTGAATCAAGTTGGTGTAAGATAACATCTGGGTGTTGATTTTCACTCCTGCCTCCCCTCATGACACGGTTATAATTTCACCATTTATTATCGAGCCAGTAAAAAGAACAAAGCTCTCCACCCCGCCATGCTTTTGTGGTGCTGTGGTATTTTCTATTTGTTTGTTTAAAAGGGCGTGGGGTTGGGGGGCTGCTACAGTAATCTCTCCCTCCTTCCCCTCTTTCTTTAAAGTTCATTACCATCTCCAGAGGCGCGGCGCAGGGGTTAATGTAGCGCCGGGTCGGGGCGCGTCAGGGCGCACACACTGGACCGGTTGTGCCGATCACTCCCGCAGAGGCGATGCCCTTTTGTGGAGAGGTCTCTTGTCTCACAGAGGACAGCCGGGACACAAAGAGAAGAGCTGCATTTTTAAAAAGGCTCCATTCTTTCCCTCGCCACCGCTGGGTGTAGACTGTGGGTGTGTGAGAGGATCTTTGTTGCCCAAGAAAAGTAGAGGAGGAGAATACGCGCCGTGGACGGGCTGGGGGGATTTTTGTGGACAGGGTTATTACAGTGCAACCCATGCTGTCATCCACACCACCTCTTGTGTGTTTTCCCGGAGCGGATGGTCTTGTTTTGGATAAGGAGCGCAACTTTTACGCACGGCTTTACGCACCGCGTCGCGCCGGAGCAGGACACGATCGTAATGAACTTTCTCTGCTCGGTACCTGCGGGTTAGCTGTCTGATCTCACTGACTCCAAGAAGAAGTGTTTTTTTTGTGTGGATATCTGCCTTAAAGGATGCCAGTTGATAAATTCTCAAACATGGAGGAAAAACTGTGGATATTGGAGGACCTCAATATGATGTACATCCGTCAGATCGCGCTCAGTTTGCAGGTAAAAGTTTCCATCACTTGTTTCTGACCCTCTTGTTGCTCTAATTTGCTCTAATTTGCTCCTACAGCTGCGGGGTGTGTCAGTGAAACAAGCATGTGTGATCATGCCTCAGACTATTTTGCTTACTTTTTATGCATTGATCGTCTATCCACCCTGAAAACAAGAAGACTCTCTAATATCTTAATCTTTCCTTAAGGCAAGTCCACCCCCCTAAAGTATAGTGCATCATTGTGCTGGTGGACTGAGTCTGCAGCTGTGCCTCTGCATGTTGTAAAGTTTACAGAGGGGCTTGGTTGAAGAATCTGTGTGACAAACAAGTCGAGCTGACACTGGTGTGGTCTCCCCCCCCCATTTTTTTGCAGATGGCAAAGCTCTCACTGACAGCAAACAGAAAACAACACTGCATGCCATCCATCTCTCCCTCTCTGTCTCCCCTTCCAACCGGGGTTCACGCACAGTGCACAGCTGCACATATGGGCCTCATAAGTCCCTATGGGAGTGTGTGTGTGTGTGTGTTTGTGTGTGTGGCCTTATATTCTGCTCTGAGAAAGACTGAAACGAGTCATTCCACATGACAAAGGTTTCATTAGTGCAATGTCTAACCACCTTTTTTTGGGAAATGTTTTCAGAGGAAATGGCTGAAGAATGTGTATTTTATCCTGAACAGAGTTGAAAGGAAGAGGAGACACATGGCCGCTGGAAATGTTACAGGAATTTCAAAGGGAAAATCTAATATACTTTATTTTCTGGCTTCATAATCTGAAAAGATACCGCCTGTCTGTGCCGCAGCTGTCTGGAGGTGCACTGAGCCCAACGTTTCTTTCTCACTTTGTCAACTGAAATCCAGTCCAAAAAGCCTTCAGCTGTGCGACACAGGGCCTGTGCGAGAGGTGATATCACTCACTGGTGTGTTGTACCTGCTAGCAGTCTGGCATCATTCTCATGTGCGAGGTGTTTCTTTGGTTATCTACCTGTGCCAAGTGCCACAGAGCGTGCCAGGTGTCTGGCTTTTATCGCATAAGAGGAGATATGCGACTATGTAACAGCGCACACTCCTGCCATGCTCAGCTTGTGTGAAGCCTTTTCTATTCTCTCTCTGGGATCTTGTGGTTCGCAAAATGTTGATGTGTCTTTGAAGCTCTCATTAAATTTAAGAGCCACTCCTGCTCAAGGGTGCAGAGTAAGAGGGATTTCCCTGATGCTTGTCGTGTAAAATGCACTGTCACAAACCAGCTATCACGAGGTCTTTTACCAGCAAGTTGATCAGGCCCTAATCTGCTTATTAGTTCCTGTCACAGAGCCTCCTTTGATGAAGGAACTTGTTTACAGCTGAGACATCGTCTGGGATGTGGTGCTTTGTCTGAAAATTGAATCTAGGACATTATGGTGGAATGTCGATAACATGCATCTCTGTCTGAGGATCTTCATGCACTTAAGCATTTCATTGTCTCAGTTTTAGTTTTATTTGTGCAAATGCAATTGCCAGGACAGGAATGTATACTAACAGGATGATGAGCTGTTCCATAGCCCTGTGGGAAAACTCTCTTGACGCTTCTCCTCCCTCAGAGAGTGTTCAGAGGTCAGTGTCGGCCGCACTGAGACATTACTCTGCGAGGATTTCAGTTTGCTGGATTCAAAGTCGTGCTCAACTCACATGAGTATTTTTTGCTGGTAAACACTCGTCTCTTTTCTCACATGCTCGCTCACTCAGTCGCCCTCTCCTCCCCTCCCTCCCCCCATGTCTCCTCTGCCTGGGTGGGTTTATGAGACAGGGATTCTTTGTATGTTGCAGAGCGGCACAGCCCACAGTCTAACTGTAATTTCGGCTAGCTATGGATATTTTTTGCTCCAGGGTCTTTCATAAACGTCCTGTTGGGCCGTCATGACTTGCAGTTATTACACTGTAAACCCTTTTCTCCTCTCTTTTGTTTTCCCCTGAAGCAATATGAAAAACCACTCCCACCTAATGCACGCACACATATACATTTATATTCACCTTGTCTGTTGCTGTTTTTCTGCACTGGTCATCTCAGGAGATAAGAGCGTCTGCACATTTTTAAAAAGAAGAATGTGTAAAAAGTAGAAGATCATGCACGTCCTGAGGTCCCAGCATTCCTCAGGCATGCATAATTGCTGTGTCAGGAGGGGAGAATGAGCAACCATTGTGTTATTTTCAAGCTATGTAGGAAGCAACTTTTCAGCTCTTCAGGTTTTAACAAGCCTTGTTATAGTAGGAATGACTGCATTCTTGGCTCAAATGCAGTTTTCTTTCGTCCTTGGCTCCTCTCTTATGAGGCCCATAAGTCACTGCAGCACGTTTTCTTTAGTCACATGCAAAGTGTCAACAGTGTTTTGTCCACAGCATACAGGATTGACCTCAGTAGAGAAGTGGCTGATGGGAAACAGGAAATGGTCTTGTGTAATTACTGCTTCCCACCGGGGCCGACAACATGATGTCATTGAACCCGCTGCCAATAATAGTCACACACACACACACACACACCATTTCCTGTCACCACAGACCCGGATACACATATGTTTTTTTTTGTTTTTTTTTATTATTTGTTTGGTTTCAATGTCCCCCTGTTTTCTTCCCCTGTCCTGGTTTTCAGCCGTCTTCCTCCTCTCAGGCTCTGTCCCCCATCCTGTCCCCTTCTCCCCATCGATAGCCAGAGGGCCGTAGATGGACACGTTCTCCCTGGTCTAATTTTAGCCTGCAGACTGGCCTTGAATACATGGATCAGGGCTTTGCCAGAGTTAAATGTGGACGTTTGATAAAAGGGGCTTCTGAGGTCATTCATCTTTGCCCACGTTATAAAAGCGGGATTTGTCTTGAGCATGTCATTCTGTCAGTCTGTCATTGTTGGTGAAAGTACAATACTTTCTCTATATGTGAGTGTGTTGACCTCACCGGGTCAGAGTAGCCCTGTGTTACTGAGACGGGGTGCAGCCTGGGACATTTAGCTGCTACAGCTCTGGCTGCTGCTGATCATACCAGTGATATCATCCTATGAAAGATTAAAGAGATTCTCTTTTTGGGTTCTGCTGCAGTTGGTGTATTTGTTGTGATATTAGGATCCAGATCTGATCCACTGCTGAACCTGTAGAAAACACAAACTGGCAAGTGCAGCTAGATGATAATATGTTATAGAGCCACTATGGTAAGAAACACCCAAAATTAAACGAACAAAAGGACAACACTGCAAAAGTCAAAAGTTCACTGTTTGAGTCTGTGAGCCAAAGCATTCAAAGTTGTGCTGCCTCTTTTAAATCTAGTGTACCATCAAAACAGCATTTCCTCTAATTCTGCTCGATCACCTCAGGATGTGATGCTTGTAAACATGCTGATGAATTGCACCTTTCATTTTAATATTTACTTCTGTGTAAGTCCTGAAGCAAAATGAGAGTGACACATTGACCCTAAAATGATGCAGTCATGGAAGCTCGACCTCTGGCCCTTGCTGATGAGGGTGAGCTTGCGTGGGGGTCAGGTGGGAGCTTTTTGCTGCCTCACCCAGGACTCGTGTGTGACCTCTCACACGCTCCCGAACCCTAAACTTAGCTGCGACCATGCCTCAGATAGCTCCGCAGATTCTAGACAGCACATACACGCCTAAAATATTCAGTGGCTGGTATTCACACAGCCGCTCTTCATCCGATCTCAGATCTCTGGTCAAGCTGCTTTGGCCACTTGATTGAGTGGGACTATCATAAATTAGTTCATCTAGATGCCCAGATCAGTGTTTTCTTTGAAATTGCTATGCTGCCTTTGTGGCTTTTCCACCTGGGTCAGTTTGTTCCTTTGCATGTATTTATTGTCATGTGTCTGAGGCAATTCATTGTGGTCATTTTGCTGTTTCTTTTCTGTATATAAAGCCTAAATATCAGCCCTGGTTACAGATATTTAGACCCTCCAAACCTCCACCCTTCTAACTGTTGGAGGTCCTGGAGGGCAGAGGCCAAATTGACAGCCGTTAATCCCTGCCTGCTTGCCGGCCTCTGGGACAGTACACTAGTATTTTCTTGTGCACTCTGGCCAGACTGATGAATCCCAAACCTCATGATGAATTTGTAGTAGGAGCAAAGGTTAATCTTATTTATACAGGGACAGCAAAAGAGTGCAAGGTTTAGCTTCAATCCCCGAGTTTACCTGGACCAAGACTTGTGGTTGCATTTAATTCCATTTGTAAAGCCTTAGTCCTTCATTCTATTGCCCTCTTTCTAAATTATCTTCTTTTGTCGTGATCAACATCAACTTCCAATAAATTTGTCATTTCACAGCATTGAAGTCAGTAACAATACATGCATCCATGCAGAAACAGTCAGCGGTCAAAATCTGTGTGTGTGTGCATGTTAGTTCAGCTGTGAGCATGTTTAGGTAGCCTAAGTTACACCAGACCTGCTTGCTCCAGTGGAAGGCGTGCTAAAGCTAACAGCGCTTGCGCTCTCGTGATACAGGATACACAGTCGCATCTGAGCCAAAGCACATTCCTCCACAACGGACCGCTTCGTCGTACAGCGCTCCCTGCCGAGCCCGTCTGCGTGTGTCTGTGCGCTCCTGAGAGTGTGTCAGTAAATATTTGCAAAGAGTAATAAGCCAATACTGTAAGCTATATAATCAGGCAAAGTGCTTTGATTTAATTAAGGACATTATGTTGATCACCCTGGATTTCACTGTGAATGTGAGCTTTTTTTAATGGGCTTTTTGCATTTGTTTTGAATTAGATGAAAGAGTTTCCTACAGCAGTGCAATAGCCTGAAATTAATGGAAACAGCTTGGCTTATTTACTTGTAAGTGTTATGTACATGGGCTTATAGTCTGTTTGCTGTGTTCGTGCCATGTGTATCTGTAAGTGCGTCTTTGGCATCTGAGCCGAGGATAGTTACAGTGAGCTTCCAGTGCTGTAAGCCAAGAGCAGGCATGGTGTGTGTGAGGTAGAGGAGAAAGAAAGCTTTGTATCACATCACACACACACACCCATCGCTGCCTCACCAAGTCTCCTTCTTGGAACCTCACATCTAGCTCCTAACATCTCTTCCAAGCCTCCCCTCTCTCTGCCAGCCTCAAGTCTACTGACTCCAAACCATCTGGTCCCCCACCTCACCTCTGCACCCCCCCGAACCCCCCTGGACT